>OW285241.1:63017017-63248763 GCA_935421215.2 Melolontha melolontha | reverse complement strand
GATAAGATCGATGGGAGACAACCTCTTACTGCCCGTGCAAGGTAAATTTTTTTGTAAAACTTGCAGAACACCTTAAAATTTTTAGCACGGGCTGCCACTGCAGCCCAATGAAGTACATTATGGAAATTAAAAACACCATTTCCTGTGAAACAACATTCATCCATGAATAAGACATTTGCACAGGAGTTAACATCTTCTGCTAAACGTTGACGCATCCAGGTACAGAATGTGATACGTAGTACATGATCATTTTCTGTCAATTCCTGTACACACTGAATGTGATACGGGTGCAATGAATATCTTTTCAAAATATTGTGTACCAAACTGCGAGACACCCCTACTTGTCTTGCTGCATCTCGTGTACTTACACCTGGATTTCCATCAATAATATCAAGTATATCTTCTTCAGCGCGTAATGCCCTACAGGGTCTCTCACGTCCGCGACCTTCGTAATTCGGTAACAAACTATCTATTTCCCTTAATCGGAATATTACGTCCCTTATGCACTTTTTAGCTGGGGTTCGCCGAGCTGGAAAACGTTCACAATACACCCTACACGTTCGATTGATGTTTCCACCCGTTTCACCGTAAATGTACATACATCATATCGAAGCTATACGACATGTTTAGACGGTGTTAGGTTCGGCAGCGACTGACACTCTCTTCTGTACATGCCAGGCGACATCCCACTCTCCTATTCTATCCAAATTCGTCGATGTATTTCCGCATATATCTATCTATCTATATGCTTAGAGATTTTACTTCGAAATATTTTTCTGTATAATGAAAGAAACATGTCTTTCTTATTTCAAGTTATAAACATGCAATATCTGCTGCATAGTTTTACTTTTGGTGTTTTCCCTGTAGGGAAAGACCATTCTTTTAAGAAAGTTTGGTTTTCGATTACAATATAATTACATGTATATAATAGAAATAATAGAAAAATTTTCTCAAAAAAATTGAATGTATGGTTATACATTATAGCAGAATTTACATAAATTCTAGGTCGCCATTATTACTATCTTGAGAAACAAAATTGTGATTTACATTTATAATAAAGAGTATTACTTCTTCTCTATCAAGCAGCAATTCTCGATCCACCATTTTTTTATTTCACTATTAGTGGGTGTTTACTCAAGCTTTAGGTATGATCGTTCCTAAAGCCTTTTTTCATATTTTGACAGCATTCTTCGCTCCAAAACCTTCTTCTCCAATGTGTTTACTGTAATATGCTTTCATTATTCCCCAGATTTGTTCTATTTGGTTGAATAAACAAATGATATGGTGACAGTTGTAGAACTGTATGTCTGTATCTTTCTACTGACATGTCAGCAACATATTCTTTTCTGGCTTATTACGAAAACATAAAAATGATATAAGAGTAAATAAAATATTCATTTATAATTGGAAACCACTTGACTAAATTTAATAATTCCATTATATTTAACCACTCTCTTATTTTAGCTTTGTTCTAAAAATGATTGGGATATTTATCAAAAAGAACTCTATGATGAACTGGAATTATCCATGATAATCATAGATGGTTCTTCTAGTTGCAGCAGTTGCTCTTCAAACCTTTTTATTAAATTGCTTCACCATGGTAATTGGGATTACTAGTATTTGAAGAAAATACTAATAAGACACCTTCGATAAATTACATCTACCTGCATGAATTACAATGGACCTAAAAGAAAAGCGGAATTTGTATTTATAGAAATATATTTCTATTTGATACAGAGCTACCACCTCTTGCCGTCAACTTTTAATTTTCAAATACTCTATACTTTTGCCATGAAGTCTCATCCAAGTACACACATTGAATTGAATTTATCAGCTAGCAAATTGTTGATACATCTTCTCAGAAAATTGGTTCGAGGAAGGGCAACATGAATTTGTTCTCTTAATCCTCTCCGTGGACAATCTTTCTAATATTTAAAACCAATATCTGCTAGTACTCTACCAAGAGAATCAACAGAACCCTCAAAGATATGATGCTATTTTAGTAGTGATAATAATGATGATATTGTAAAGTGTTGCTCTAAAATTACATTGATAACATTATATACTCACTTTCAAAAAAATTTGAACACCCAGTAGGAGTTGGTTAATTTTAATAAAATTTGTACATAATGTTTGTTTAGTCAAACTTAGGAAATTGTTACATTTTCAAGCTAAAATATTAAAAAATAACAATGTTATTTAATAATGAGTGGGTCCGGCATGGTTTCTTATGCATTCGATAATTCTTCGAAGCGTGCATGAAATTAAATGATTTATAATATCGCGAGGAATGTCATTCCAGGCTTCTTGAATTCGATGACAAAGGTCAAGTAGGTTATTTGGTGGTTAGAGTAAATTATCAAGTTGAGTACCAATCATATCCCATACATGTTAGATTAGTGATAAGTCTGGAGAGCGAGAAGGCTATGGTAGCAGGGTCACGTTATTTTCTTGTAAGAACCTCGAAGTAATCCTTGCTGTATGAGGATATGAGCTGTCTTGTTGGAAAAAGTGTTGAATTAACCTTCGAAGGTATGGCAGTGCAACAGGTTGTAGTACGTTTCGTATGTAATCATTTGCATTCAAATTTCTAGAGGTGACCTGCTACCGTATGTAATCGCACCACATACCATCACATCCGGTATAAGAGCTGTATGCCATTCCACCGAAAATTCCAAATTTTAGCAATCTCCACGAAATCGTCTTACTCTTCTGCGACAATAGTGGACCCACAGACAGAATCGAGACTCGTCAGAGAACAAAACACGATTCCATTCACCATCCCAACTTGATTTGGCGTTATACCACTTAATCTGAGCAGCACGATGTCGAGGTGTCAGTTGGAGACATATAAATGGTTTATATGAACGAAGCCTAAAAGCACGTATTCTGTGATATATCGTTGCCAAAGTGACTTTTTGTTGTAAAACTCCCAACCAAGCAGTTCCAATCGACCGGGTCGTGGAAACTGTTTTGTAAAGCCGCAATCCTCAAATGACGAACTTCTC
Source organism: Melolontha melolontha (assembly GCA_935421215.2). Lineage (NCBI taxonomy): Eukaryota > Metazoa > Arthropoda > Insecta > Coleoptera > Scarabaeidae > Melolontha > Melolontha melolontha. Next base: position 63,245,755 of record OW285241.1, on the reverse strand, counting down.
GTGCTGTGTTTGCTCACGGTCCCATTTCGAATTCTCTTAAGTGATTGTAATTGTTGAGTAAACGGTGCCTATGCATAATGTCTTAATGACTTAATAAATTAAGAAAAAATCGCTACGAAAAATTGCTTCAATCTGAAGGAAACGCAAATTTAAAAACTTAATTTTTTGATAAAACGAAAAAATAATTATATACCTGCTAATTTTTTGTCAATATTGTTATCGTTTCTTATCAAAGAGAAAACAGAGTATTATAAAAATTTTTATTGCAATTGGTCGACTTCTTCTGCATGTTCGCATTTTTCTGAAAATCAGTATATTAATCTCTTTAAGGTGTTAGTACTGTTTTTATATAAATCGTATATAGTACCACGTATTGTTGCTTTAATTGCTGGAGTGATATCACATAGGTACAGGTTTTTCCTGTGACATTTTTTAGGACTTTGCAGAAGCTCATTTTGTATCATTGTTTTTGAAATATTTTTGACAGATTCAACGCAAATATTTAATGCTTTTGCAATTCTCTAAAATGACAATAACGTTATTTGATAAAATTAAAACAAAATGTACATACCTCACGCACATTTGTCAACTGTAATAGTGGTCCACCACTGTCCCATTCACGGTTAAAGTATGTAATCAAAGAGCTGAAAATACTACTGATAACGATAACGAATGTAAACCCAATAACAACCAAACAAATGTTTTTTTCCTGATGACCATCTAATGTTAATATCCTCAATAAAACTAGTTGAAATGACGCCAAAATTATAATTTTTAATTAATATTATTCATCGACACTACAATTACTATTATTTAAACATAACACATTTTAGATTAGTAAAATTATAATATTTAATAATATACTGGCAATGCAGACGTTATTGTTTTTGATTGATGATGAAAGTGGATTCGGTCGCACGTTTTTCTATATATATATATATATATATATATATATATATATATATATATATATATATATATAAGATAATTTCGTATAGAGAAAACGCGTTATATCCCATTGTGCGTCCATACTAGATGCATGACGACACATCCTACATATTGCTATGAATAGTGGTTCTGAATTTGATAGTACCACTATTCACAACCAATCTGTCCAGCTTGGATATTCAGTCGGTTAATTTTCAAGATGAGACTGCTTTTCCCTCAGGGTTCCAATCGGAAAACGTGGTTTTTCTCTTCTACAAATTTATAATGCGCCAGTAAAAGAGTATTGACAAATGTTATAATTATATTTCTTTAAGTTACTTGTAATCTTCTTGAAGTAAGGTTAAAAAATAGTCACAATATAAAATTTAAATGAAACTTTAATCCACAAATAAAAAAAATTAAAAAAAACATCTTTATGAAGTATAAAGATAAATATTGCGTCATTAAACAATATTATTAAGGTAAAAATATCGTGTGGAAATGACCGGAGCGCACGATAAAAAAATTCCTTAATGACAGCCGATCAAAATTAAAACTAATAAATTACAAAGATGCTTTTTAATTTCTCCCACAAGAAATAAAATAAACAAACTGAAATGACAGCCCGAAACAAACTCTAACGCATGTGCAAACACATGAAAAAATATGCCCTTGATCTCCCAAGCGAACAAAATTTTATCGTTACAGAATTTTTTTATATTAGAAATTTTAAAAAACGTTTTTGTCATTAAATTCAAATAACTAAGAATAATATATATATATATATATATATATATATATATGTATATATATGTATATATATATATATATATTAAAATTTCTAATATAAAAAAATTCTGTAACGATAAAATTTTGTTCGCTTGGGAGATCAAGGGCATATTTTTTCATGTGTTTGCACATGCGTTAGAGTTTGTTTCGGGCTGTCATTTCAGTTTGTTTATTTTATTTCTTGTGGGAGAAATTAAAAAGCATCTTTGTAATTTATTAGTTTTAATTTTGATCGGCTGTCATTAAGGAATTTTTTTATCGTGCGCTCCGGTCATTTCCACACGATATTTTTACCTTAATAATATTGTTTAATGACGCAATATTTATCTTTATACTTCATAAAGATGTTTTTTTTAATTTTTTTTATTTGTGGATTAAAGTTTCATTTAAATTTTATATTGTGACTATTTTTTAACCTTACTTCAAGAAGATTACAAGTAACTTAAAGAAATATAATTATAACATTTGTCAATACTCTTTTACTGGCGCATTATAAATTTGTAGAAGAGAAAAACCACGTTTTCCGATTGGAACCCTGAGGGAAAAGCAGTCTCATCTTGAAAATTAACCGACTGAATATCCAAGCTGGACAGATTGGTTGTGAATAGTGGTACTATCAAATTCAGAACCACTATTCATAGCAATATGTAGGATGTGTCGTCATGCATCTAGTATGGACGCACAATGGGATATAACGCGTTTTCTCTATACGAAATTATCTATATATATATATATATATATATATATATATATATATATATATATATATATAGAAAAACGTGCGACCGAATCCACTTTCATCATCAATCAAAAACAATAACGTCTGCATTGCCAGTATATTATTAAATATTATAATTTTACTAATCTAAAATGTGTTATGTTTAAATAATAGTAATTGTAGAATTATGTCGATGAATAATATTAATTAAAAATTATAATTTTGGCGTCATTTCAACTAGTTTTATTGAGGATATTAACATTAGATGGTCATCAGGAAAAAAACATTTGTTTGGTTGTTATTGGGTTTACATTCGTTATCGTTATCAGTAGTATTTTCAGCTCTTTGATTACATACTTTAACCGTGAATGGGACAGTGGTGGACCACTATTACAGTTGACAAATGTGCGTGAGGTATGTACATTTTGTTTTAATTTTATCAAATAACGTTATTGTCATTTTAGAGAATTGCAAAAGCATTAAATATTTGCGTTGAATCTGTCAAAAATATTTCAAAAACAATGATACAAAATGAGCTTCTGCAAAGTCCTAAAAAATGTCACAGGAAAAACCTGTACCTATGTGATATCACTCCAGCAATTAAAGCAACAATACGTGGTACTATATACGATTTATATAAAAACAGTACTAACACCTTAAAGAGATTAATATACTGATTTTCAGAAAAATGCGAACATGCAGAAGAAGTCGACCAATTGCAATAAAAATTTTTATAATACTCTGTTTTCTCTTTGATAAGAAACGATAACAATATTGACAAAAAATTAGCAGGTATATAATTATTTTTTCGTTTTATCAAAAAATTAAGTTTTTAAATTTGCGTTTCCTTCAGATTGAAGCAATTTTTCGTAGCGATTTTTTCTTAATTTATTAAGTCATTAAGACATTATGCATAGGCACCGTTTACTCAACAATTACAATCACTTAAGAGAATTCGAAATGGGACCGTGAGCAAACACAGCACGAGAAGTTCGTCATTTGAGGATTGCGGCTTTACAAAACAGTTTCCACGACCCGGTCGATTGGAACTGCTTGGTTGGGAGTTTTACAACAAAAAGTCACTTTGGCAACGATATATCACAGAATACGTGCTTTTAGGCTTCGTTCATATAAACCATTTATATGTCTCCAACTGACACCTCGACATCGTGCTGCTCAGATTAAGTGGTATAACGCCAAATCAAGTTGGGATGGTGAATGGAATCGTGTTTTGTTCTCTGACGAGTCTCGATTCTGTCTGTGGGTCCACTATTGTCGCAGAAGAGTAAGACGATTTCGTGGAGATTGCTAAAATTTGGAATTTTCGGTGGAATGGCATACAGCTCTTATACCGGATGTGATGGTATGTGGTGCGATTACATACGGTAGCAGGTCACCTCTAGAAATTTGAATGCAAATGATTACATACGAAACGTACTACAACCTGTTGCACTGCCATACCTTCGAAGGTTAATTCAACACTTTTTCCAACAAGACAGCTCATATCCTCATACAGCAAGGATTACTTCGAGGTTCTTACAAGAAAATAACGTGACCCTGCTACCATAGCCTTCTCGCTCTCCAGACTTATCACTAATCTAACATGTATGGGATATGATTGGTACTCAACTTGATAATTTACTCTAACCACCAAATAACCTACTTGACCTTTGTCATCGAATTCAAGAAGCCTGGAATGACATTCCTCGCGATATTATAAATCATTTAATTTCATGCACGCTTCGAAGAATTATCGAATGCATAAGAAACCATGCCGGACCCACTCATTATTAAATAACATTGTTATTTTTTAATATTTTAGCTTGAAAATGTAACAATTTCCTAAGTTTGACTAAACAAACATTATGTACAAATTTTATTAAAATTAACCAACTCCTACTGGGTGTTCAAATTTTTTTGAAAGTGAGTATATAATGTTATCAATGTAATTTTAGAGCAACACTTTACAATATCATCATTATTATCACTACTAAAATAGCATCATATCTTTGAGGGTTCTGTTGATTCTCTTGGTAGAGTACTAGCAGATATTGGTTTTAAATATTAGAAAGATTGTCCACGGAGAGGATTAAGAGAACAAATTCATGTTGCCCTTCCTCGAACCAATTTTCTGAGAAGATGTATCAACAATTTGCTAGCTGATAAATTCAATTCAATGTGTGTACTTGGATGAGACTTCATGGCAAAAGTATAGAGTATTTGAAAATTAAAAGTTGACGGCAAGAGGTGGTAGCTCTGTATCAAATAGAAATATATTTCTATAAATACAAATTCCGCTTTTCTTTTAGGTCCATTGTAATTCATGCAGGTAGATGTAATTTATCGAAGGTGTCTTATTAGTATTTTCTTCAAATACTAGTAATCCCAATTACCATGGTGAAGCAATTTAATAAAAAGGTTTGAAGAGCAACTGCTGCAACTAGAAGAACCATCTATGATTATCATGGATAATTCCAGTTCATCATAGAGTTCTTTTTGATAAATATCCCAATCATTTTTAGAACAAAGCTAAAATAAGAGAGTGGTTAAATATAATGGAATTATTAAATTTAGTCAAGTGGTTTCCAATTATAAATGAATATTTTATTTACTCTTATATCATTTTTATGTTTTCGTAATAAGCCAGAAAAGAATATGTTGCTGACATGTCAGTAGAAAGATACAGACATACAGTTCTACAACTGTCACCATATCACTGTTTATTCAACCAAATAGAACAAATCTGGGGAATAATGAAAGCATATTACAGTAAACACATTGGAGAAGAAGGTTTTGGAGCGAAGAATGCTGTCAAAGTATGAAAAAAGGCTTTAGGAACGATCATACCTAAAGCTTGAGTAAACACCCACTAATAGTGAAATAAAAAAATGGTGGATCGAGAATTGCTGCTTGATAGAGAAGAAGTAATACTCTTTATTATAAATGTAAATCACAATTTTGTTTCTCAAGATAGTAATAATGGCGACCTAGAATTTATGTAAATTCTGCTATAATGTATAACCATACATTCAATTTTTTTGAGAAAATTTTTCTATTATTTCTATTATATACATGTAATTATATTGTAATCGAAAACCAAACTTTCTTAAAAGAATGGTCTTTCCCTACAGGGAAAACACCAAAAGTAAAACTATGCAGCAGATATTGCATGTTTATAACTTGAAATAAGAAAGACATGTTTCTTTCATTATACAGAAAAATATTTCGAAGTAAAATCTCTAAGCATATAGATAGATAGATATATGCGGAAATACATCGACGAATTTGGATAGAATAGGAGAGTGGGATGTCGCCTGGCATGTACAGAAGAGAGTGTCAGTCGCTGCCGAACCTAACACCGTCTAAACATGTCGTATAGCTTCGATATGATGTATGTACATTTACGGTGAAACGGGTGGAAACATCAATCGAACGTGTAGGGTGTATTGTGAACGTTTTCCAGCTCGGCGAACCCCAGCTAAAAAGTGCATAAGGGACGTAATATTCCGATTAAGGGAAATAGATAGTTTCTTACCGAATTACGAAGGTCGCGGACGTGAGAGACCCTGTAGGGCATTACGCGCTGAAGAAGATATACTTGATATTATTGATGGAAATCCAGGTGTAAGTACACGAGATGCAGCAAGACAAGTAGGGGTGTCTCGCAGTTTGGTACACAATATTTTGAAAAGATATTCATTGCACCCGTATCACATTCAGTGTGTACAGGAATTGACAGAAAATGATCATGTACTACGTATCACATTCTGTACCTGGATGCGTCAACGTTTAGCAGAAGATGTTAACTCCTGTGCAAATGTCTTATTCATGGATGAATGTTGTTTCACAGGAAATGGTGTTTTTAATTTCCATAATGTACTTCATTGGGCTGCAGTGGCAGCCCGTGCTAAAAATTTTAAGGTGTTCTGCAAGTTTTACAAAAAAATTTACCTTGCACGGGCAGTAAGAGGTTGTCTCCCATCGATCTTATCGTGCTTTCTTCGCCTTCCGCACTGAAGTAATGGATTTCTGGAACGATTGTCAATTGTCACACAAAAAAATAAGAGTCACTAAGCACTACTTTACTAACAAATTATTTCTTATAAATTAAATCTATTCTACGTTCTTTTCGATTTGCAAATTTTGTTATCACTTTGTCATTAAAATTGTCTATTTCGGAAATAAACTTTTTTTCGATAGATAGCATGGAAAGAGATGTTAAATGATCTTCGGTCATTGAATTTCTGAGAAACGTCTTAATTCGATTTAGTGTTGAAAAGCATCGTTCGGCCTCTGATGTCGTCATGGGAGTTGTTATTACAATTTCTAATAATTTTCTAGTCTCCTTCAACGTATCTCCCAGATTGTTTTTTTATTAAAAATTTTAGAAGAGGTAGTGCGCCTTTTAAAGATCTACAATCAGTTCTTGAGTAAATAACAGACAATTCAGTTCGTAATCTTTCTTTATCAAGGGTGGGATAATAGGAGCATGCGAAAGTGAGTTTGTCCTCAGGAATTTTACTGCAATACTATCCAAAGCATTCCGAAAAAAAAAGTGATGCCACTACTAGATGCTCTTTAAAATGAAATCGATCTTTTGCACAATTTAGAATAACATCACACACCTCTAAAGCCGAAATTCGATGATTAAATCTGCTGTTATTTGGACGTTTGCGTTTTTCTGGCGGTGGCTCATCGCTTATTAAATCTGATGCTTCACTTATGATATTGTCAATATTATTTCGAACTTGGCCTATACTGCGTTCAAAATTTTCGATAGCGTCTTTTACTAGAGTGGGTTCAATTTTTCTTTGCTGCAATTGATTAAACAGGATATCTACATGGGGCATTACATGATGGAAAAAAGTCAGCCAAAAATTGAAGATCGGATCATTTAATGTACGGCGAATAGAGGCGGCTGCACTACAGACTGTGTTGTTGGAGAATTGTTCTTCTATTTGTTCCATACACTCAATGAGAGAGGCCCTATTTTCGTACACAACATTAATGGTCCTGATATTAAAATTCCAACGGATTGTAGCGCCGTGGGGGATCCTTCTGTTTACAATCTTGTTTAACACTTCTACTCGTTGGGGTGAATTATTAAAAAAGCCGGGAATGTCTTGTAGATTTCCAAAAAATACACGTACTTGCGAATTTGCAGAAGCAGCAAGCAGCATATAATTAAATTTAATTGATGGGTATAGCAATGTACATAATGCGCAAAAGGGTACTTTTTTTTAATCAATGCTTGAACGCCTGCGTGCTGTCCGCTCTCACCGCTGCTCCATCGTAACTCTGTGCAATCAGTTTGTTAGGTGAATTTTGAATTAAAGCATCTATGACACTTAAAATTGTTTTGCTAAGTGTTTCTGCACCACATTTTTCAGGAATGACGTAGTTCCAAAAACGTTCAATTGGCTCACCATCACGAACATATCTAAAAATAACTACCATTTGAGTTTTTGCAGCAACATCCGTTGTTTCTTCCGCCATGATCGCCAAAAACAGAGAATTATTAATTTCCTCAATTATTTGTTCTTGGCAGACTTCAAGTATGCACTGTAACAGATCATTCTGTATTTCTTTGGAAGTGCCTTTAAATACCGAACAATTTTTTAGGTGCTCACTTAGAGTTGCATCTAATTCAGCCGAAAAATTAATAAGTGCACGAAATATCCCCGGATTCTCGGAAGTATCGCTCTCATCATGTCCCCGAAGGGCCAATTCAAAAGCTCCACAAAATTTTATACAATTGATAATTTTTGATAAAATATAACGATTCTTTGACACATTTTCATTATGTCTCTGTATATTTACCCAATAAGCAGAATCTAGTTGAGCCATAATATTAGTTGGCCCTAGTAACGCAAATTCCATACAATTATGAAGATGGCTTTTAGAATTCTCATGTCTTTTTATTTTCAAACTCAAGTGCTCTAGATCCGTGACCCCTATTTCTGTCCAAGCTTTATCGCCACCAAAAAGTAAACAGGGAAAACAATATAAAGCATTTTTTTTGTTGCATCCACAAATCCATTCGTTTTTTGAATAAATATCGCTACTAAATTTACGTGTATAATTTTTCCCTCTACTTACACCAGCTTTTTCAATAGTGATATCTACTAATGGCCTACCATTTGCTTTTAATTTTATCTTTTCTTCGAATGAATATTTAAAGAATCTCTTCACATTAATTAAATTAAAGACCACCTCCATAATACACAGAGTTTATATAAATTGTCAACAATACACAAAAACAAGCACGCGCACTCTAATATTATTGTTTTGACGTTAAACTCGCCGCACAGTAGAAACACGCGAAAATATTAAATACCTATACCGAATCATATGACCGCGCTGGACAGAATGCAGCGAACATGCCTGATAAAATTACGCATTGGTTTTAGACAGCAGCGGGGGTAGCGGGGTGCGCGCGGGTGTTTGAAAGAGCTCTGTGCGCACGTTCGTGTGGACCAGATAAGGAACAAGTGAGCGATCGCGCGAATTAGGTTGGTTATTCCACTGGTCGCCTATTGTATATTATTTGATAATATACTTAACCGGCGTTAGTGTTGGAATTTCGGAAGCGAATATCTCGGCTTCTACTGATCGGATTTTGATGATTGAGGTGTCAAATTGTAGGGTTTGATGTCCTCTCCAGGATGATGTAGAAAAATATGCAAATTTTTTGATATACAGGGGGAGAATTTTCACAACAATATGTTACGCTTTTATAAACATCAGAAATGTCGGAAAAATTATGTAAAAGAAAACTAGTTATAACTAATACAGGTTTGCCCGCCCAATTTTTTGGGAGCTCTGCAGCACTGCAGCGCTTATGCGCCAGCCGCCACTGTTGGGCTGACATAAATGCGCATCTGTCAAGAGAACATCGATGTCAACATCGTTTTTCGGTAAACGTGTAGGCAGAAATTATAGGAGACTGTCTCTTGGGACCCCATGTACTTCTAGAGAGACTAAATGAGGCTACTTATCTGTAGTTTTTAGAAAACCATTTGCCGGACTATCTCGACGATGTACCGCTTCAGACAAAAAGGCAGATGTGGTTTGTGCACGATGAGGCACCCCCACATTTTTCGAGAGCGGTAATCGATTATTTAAATGCCACATATCCGAAATGGGTTGGTTGTGGAGATCCCGTAGCCTAGCCTCCTCGTAGGTCCACTGGATTTCTTTTTCTGGGGTTATATGAAGACGCTCGTCTATAGTGGTGGCAATTGCCAACGTAGAAGACTTACGCCAAAGAGTTTTGAACGCGGCACAGCGTATTCGATATGAAACACCATTTCCTCGTGTTCGTGACAATCGCTGGAGGCGGACACAGAACATTTCATTTGAGCTTTCCACCTGTTTCATCATTTGACAAAACGGTTCCTTTCAGAACCAACAATGTTTTAACATTAACAAAAAGAGCGGTGTACACAAACTGATACAAATAAACAATGTTTATTGTTAATTTATCGCCAATGCAACATGTGCGTAATTTGTATTGACCGGAATTTAAATTCCTGCTTTAATATTCAAATCCCGTTGATGTTCATGGATTCCAATAAACATAAACATTTAAACATTTGCAAGTAATTAAGTAAAGTATTCGATAGCACAATGCTCTAACCAGCGTAAAAAATATTGATAATCATAATTTAATAGATAGAAAAATTACGAACAGAAAAAACGAGGTGGTTGAACTCTCTTACATAAGACACACATACATCCATTCATAGCACAATAGGAAAAAAAAGAGGTGATTGTAGTCACGTAAATACATAAATCACACATGCATAGCCCAACAATCGGTGTTTTTTTTCACAACCATAACATTCATTTCAGTATGTCTAGACATCAATCAAATACTACGTGTATTGCAAGTGCTCTTTTTTATTGGTATACATGGGTGTTCCATTTGACAAATATTTGGGTTTTTTAATTCTTTTCGGCGTGTCCTAATTGAACCCTTTTTTTGGATTCGTATACTATATAATTGTATATTTACATTTCTCATAACGAGGAATCTTATTTCGTGAACACCCTCTATAGTTTCCAACACATTTTTTTGTGAGAGTTGTAACTTTTCATTATTGATTGAGTTTATCTGTCAATATTAAGAGTTTTCAGCTACTTTACCACACTTTAAAAAGGATAATATACAAGGGGAACTTACTGTATGGGAAGGAGATTGTGGCCCATCGCCTATGTGCTCCGATTGTATTTATATAATGTTATACACTAAAACAGCCCTAGTTTCCATCACCTACAAATTTCTCAACAATCCTTACTGGGATATAGATTAAAAGTTTTCCTATTTTTTAAATTCATTAAGTCCATGTGAACTACAATATGAGAAGTACTGTCTCGAGGCGCCATCTACGTTTAAATAATAGTAGTGCTACTATCGATATTATATTATTGTCACCCTAGCTTTTTTTCTACTGGTCAGATCGAGGATTTCAATACCTTTAAACCTTCTTCGGACAATGTGGATCATTTTGCAAAAAAACCGCGCGTTAATCGCCTAGTAGTTTTAGTCTATAATGGGCACACATACGAACATTGTCATATATATTACACACACAGATTTAGCAACGATGAATTGCTTATCTCTACTTGTTCATTTATTAAATTATTCGATTCTTGAAATCTATTTATTTCTAAGCTTTCTAATAAATAGAGTGAGCCGGTTACGCACAGCGCCCTAGTACAACGCTCGTGTTTAGTAACACGAATGCTCACCGAACGCTTTGTTTCGCCGGTGCGAGCATTGAATTTCGTAAACACCAGAGTTTTCTAGATGGTTGAGGTCTTTAACAGAAAAGAGAGCGAATGTGGTGTAAGGTTTAAAGATGGTTTCAATGTTTTGTACGGATTTTGTTTGTACGGTCGGTGACGGCCAAGAAGGTAGCAGTACCAAGTACCCCGTTCCAGCCTGGCATCTCATACGAAATAATGGATAAGGACCGCGGAAGTCTACATGCCAAATAAAGTGTTATTAATATTACATATATTAAACATTTTTATTGATAGACGAACTACATATTCGTAAACCATCTACGATACGTTACAAATTTCTATAATTAATCACAAACTTCATACTCATTATACTAAATATCAAATCTACAATATACTAGTCCATACAATTATTCAAGATTTTGGCCAATTTTACTACAGCAATTCATTAAAGTTAATTTTTCTTTTTTTTTTGATATGTCTACACTTTTTACAAAAACATTATCTTCAACTTCACAATAATTAAGCTGAATCTATCCAACTATTCGCTTCCCTCGTTTATAGCATGAAATTGTAAATCGCCCTTCTGAAATTTCTCCACGAAATCGTAAACTGATTCCACATTGATTTCCACCCCGTACTCCATGACGACGTATTTTCGATTAGGAATATCTATACCCACGAGTAATGGCACGACATCGTCCAAAGCTATAAGATCTCTAACGAGGTCGCTAGCTTCCGAATCCATTGCTATCAGAAATTGTAGATAATGATCTTCTTCATATGATGACATTTCTTCTGGTGGCCTATTGAAATTGATGTTGTGCTTCTTGTAATGTTGATCTGCTGCTGGAGTTAGCACATTTTCGGCAAATTGTAATTCAGTTTCTTCAGTATCTGTAATAGATAGTAATAATAATTAAAACATTTGATTAATAACTGTGCAGTCCTAATATAAGTTTCGTTAAGAATTTGAACGCATGCTAAACGGAAACAATTTGCAGAAACAGCAATATTGAGTGTATTTGAAATTTAATGATATGAACTACTTATTTTGAGATAACCGTACTAACAATTGGCGTTGTGGTCGCATAACTTGGTAAAATGCAGGTTTTTTAGGATTAGATGCTCTACCATATTCAAAGCGATCGCAAAATTTACCGCCACTTTTCCCTATACTCCCTATACTGACACCTGTAAATCTATATTTTTCCATAATAAGGATTTAAACATGAGATATCAATGTTAGTTCGCACGTGGTAAGGTTAACTAGAAATATTTACCAATTTTTACTACAAGCTGCGCGATAGTAGTTCTAATTTAAGGACCACGCGCATACCAATGTTGGCTGAATATTCTATATACGACTGTCCCAACTATATCTCTTAACTGTGGTCTACCGGGTTTTTCTTTTATTATTACACATAGGTATAATGCACAAACTGACTTATTTTCATTTCCAATTACACATATGAAGAAATATATGGTGGCGCAGGCAACCAGTTATACACCAGTCACATCATATTTTCAAACTGTCAAAGATTTCTGTTTTTCGTTCCTACTTAAATCTTAAATGAAAAACATTTTATTAAAAAATACGTAAATTAAAACAGTTAATTATCCCAACAGGCGTATGTATAACTTGTGCGAAGACAATTTTAAATATTTTTAACAAATTCAAGGAAGATGGATAGTATTTCTTTAAGGTTGAAATACCTATATCTAAGATAGTAAAATTAGTGTATCAAAAAAGGTAGAATATATCAAAAAAATTCTTGTAGATAATAAATATGTTCTATTTCATTAATAATCACAATAACATTAGGACTATACAATTATTTGACAGAATCACTACTGGAATTAAAGATTGAAGGAGGAAAGCAAGGTTATTTTCATATGAAGGAGGGTCAGTTACTAGAGCAGCAACTGTTTTAGAACCTCGATTTAAAGAGAAAGTTTTCGTTGTACTGAAAATGCTACCGGGGTTACTTCTTTTCTAGATAAAGAAATGTTTAATATTATGAAGAAAGTAGATCTTGAAAATAAAGAACAAATGCCTGTAATCGAAACAGACATTAGTCCCATCAAAACTCACTTTCATTATTTGGATTTTTGCAAGAAAGAATAAGAGAAAGTAAAATCAATTACAGCCTATGTAATAAAAACTATACTTCGAAAGGCCAGATTCTCTTTTATTTTGGACGTTAAATTTTAAGAAAAAAGGGTAATTACATATTTTATTTGGATTTTCTTTTAGGTAACAATAATGGAGCTGAAACCCTTAAAACAATGTGCTAGGAAATACTTCTGTATTCTAGCGAGTTCAGCAGAAAGTGAGAGTGTATAGTACAGCTCGTTTAATAAGAGAACAAAGGTGTGCAAGACTAAAACCGGAAAATATTAATATGATATTGTTTATAAATACACATTTTAAAAATATTAATAAGTAAACTAAGTATTTATTTTATTAAAATTACACTCAACCTTATCCTATTAGCTAAAGATATAACTCAATGAGTTTCATTTTACTATACCTTCTAACTATTAAAGATATGAATGTTTAAGCATTGAAAGAGAAATTATTTAGATTGCCATACAGAATGTATATTAAACTCTTTAAATCTATTTCAAAACTTAAAATTTATCGCGAAAGTATTCTAGAATCTTGTTTGGCATTAATACTTATACTGGCAACAGTGGGTAATACCAAAGAAAACAAAGCCACAAAGCATTAGGTTATGTTTTTAGAAAAGAAATAAAATCTAAGTTTGAATGAAAAAATATTTATTCTAACGATTAACTAAGATAAACAAAACAACATAACAAAAGCGTTTATAATAAATTTTCGAAATGTCCTCCTTGTCTTTCAAGGCAATAACTAAGGCGATTCTGAAAGCAACGCAGTAACGAATAAATTCTGGATTTATTCCATCACATGCAGTAAGTATACATTCTTTCAGTTCATTCAAGTTATGAATTTGCTTTTTAGGTAACCCAAAAAAAAAAAAATCATTTGGAGATAAATCAGCTGATCTTGGGGGCCAAACCTGCCAATCCACCGTCTTTCAAATGTGTTACTTAAAAATTTTCCTGACGGCGTGAGTAGAATGTGCCGGAGCCCCATCCATTTGGAACCAAAGTTGATCAACATTTAGTATCTCAATTGTTGGAATGATGTGGTTTCGTAGGAGATTTAAATATTTTTCTGCAGTGAAGTTACCGTCAATAAAAAATGGGCCAATAAGTCTATCGTTTATTCTTCCAATCCAGACATTGACTTTTTGAGGGTACTGTGTTCGGGTTAGGTTTTGGGCATGAGTATTTGTACAGGACCAATACCTAATGGATTAATGGAAAAAAATTTAGTATTTTTCAATGGATAAATGTAGGACACAAACCGGAAATTCTGAGAGTTGACTTCACCATTTATGGTAAATGTAGTTTCATCAGTAAAAATTATTTTATTTAAAATTGCTTCATTTTCATTTAACGTATTAAACATTTTTTCACAAAAATCAGTTAGTTTTATTTTATCTTCCTCGAAAAGCTCCTGATGGTTTGATACCTTGTATGGCTAATATTTAAATTTTTTCAGAGTTCTGTACACCGAACTGTAAGATACTCCAAAATGCCTGACAACATCTAAAAGCGATCCTACGACCGTTCTTCTACATAACAGAGGATATTCAGCTTCGTGTCTTCTGTTAACACGATTGATTTTATTATTTTTTTTGTGTGAATTTAGAAGACAACCATCTTCTTTGAATCTATTATAAATATTTAAAATTGTCTTTGCACAAGGATCTTTGCCTGTTAGGATAATTAACGGCAAACATGTCTCTGACCGTCCTTAAACTGATATTCTTCTGATACCACATGACCATTGAAGTTTTTTCGTCTTTGCTATACGTATCCATGATTTAAATAAATTATCTATTTTTCAATAAAATATATTTAATTTAAGATTTTTATAATGAATAAAAATTGAGAAATATGTGACATTAAAAAAATTTTATTTACTCTTCATTGCAATCTATTTAAGAATTTTTGTATTGTTTTTACGTAGATTTTGGTGTATAACTGGTTGCCTACGCCACCATATATTTATGCCTATGTATAATTGGAAATGAAAATAAGTCAGCCAATGCATTTATACCTATGTGTAATGACAAAAGAAAAACCCGGTATACTAAGTCAATCTGTCAAACAATGCTTTGCTAGGTGGTGACAAACAGTTTTTGTGTTCATATTGGTTGGGTCGTGTTTGAGTTATTCTGCGACATTACAATGTCTAATGTAAAAGAACAAAGAACGTGCATCAAATTCTGTTTGAAGCTTTGTAAAACGGCAGCAAAAACTAAAAATGCTTGAACAAGCATTTGGTGAAGATGTTTTAGGCCAGACGTAAATTTATGAGTGGTACTATCATTTCTAAAATAGATATGTGTTGGTTGATGATGATGAACATTCCGGTCGTCCGTCGATGGAAAACACGCCACCAAATGTGTAAAGAATGCGTGATGCTATCCTGCAAGATCGAAGAAGGACAATCCATCGAATTTTAGTATTGTCGGCTTATCGTACGGCGTTTGTCAACGTATTCCGTCCGGCAAACTCAACACACGGCGAATTTGTACCAAGGTTACTCAGCTTTGAACAAAAAGGGCGCTGTGTTCATGTGCGCATAGAGCTTAAAAAAAGTGCCGAAAGGGGTGCGAACTTCAGTACCAGAGTCATTACTGGCGACAAATCACTTGCGCACAGGTATGATCCCGAAACAAAGCAGCAGTCATCGCAGTTGAAGACGCCATCGTCACCACGACCAAAGAAAGCATGGCAAGTTTTTGCTTCTTTGATGTCGATTGCATCGTGCACAAAGAATTATTTTCGTCAGTTGAAACAGTTAATGGGCGATTTCATTGCCAATCGTGGATCCTACACCACGACCTAATTCACACTTTAACATGGTATGGTATGTGCTCGCAGAATATGTCATGCTTTTTTGATACAGTGTTAGGTGCTTTGTTAATTTGTACTGAATGGTATTGTGTATTATCCCTAACAATTATTGAATTATTTGATAAATTCGGTATCACCTGTGTTTTAAACCACCTAAAAAATTATCATAATTCATGTCGTCATGATAGTCTCTCACTTTTAGTTTTTGATTTAAAAAACAAGAGGCCATTTTCGATTAATCCCAGCGCCATCCTTCTTTAAAACTCTTTCCTCCTTAGAGCATTGCTAACATTTTATAATTGTATAATTCTTATGTACATAACTTTCGTCCAAATATACGACAAGCCATTTATTTTTTTTTCCAGATCATCATTTCATTATCCTCAAGAAAGCGTAGATAACGAGCTCTCTCTGCCACAATATCAAAACTTTCAATAATTTTCTGTTAGATTTAGTTATATTTAGTTATATATTTAGAACCCATATCTATCAGAAGCTTCCGTAGTATTTCTTTGCAGCCATTTAACTGTGTTCTCATACCATAAATCCATGCAATATATCTAGTGTGGGTATAGTTTTATCGACTGTATATAGAGAGTGTATTTTATTTCGAAGCACATCTACAAAAGTTAGAAGTTTTAGATAATTCTTAAACATCAAATTTTGAAACTTTTACTTATCCATGTCATCTACAATGACACGAGGAGAACGTTTTTGAGGTGCACAAACATTTGTCGGACATTGAGGTTCTAGCTGTGGCAATTGTTGTTATTTATCAACTCTAGGTATCTTTACTTTAATTCGTCGAATCGGCTTCTCAGATTTTCTTCTCATAGCTGTTACACGATCTATAACCTTGTCAACAGTATAAGTATGTATATGCGTTTTCGACTTTTTCCTCCTCGCAGAATTTAATAATATTCTGTAATAAAGTGACGACTTTACTAAACTCTGATTTCCTTTTAGCCATATTAATTTTAATATGTATATTAAAACAATATTATTTATTTATTAACATTGCGTATATTATATTACTAACCTAAAAGAAAGACGGTAGATGATATAGGTCTTGTAATCATTGTAGATAGGAGCAGTATTAAATAAAATGTTAACATAAAACAAAAAAAGAAAAGAAATAAGAACATGATAACACGAAGTGATAACTATTTACATATAGAAATTGTTAACAAGAGTGTACATTAGGGTCAGGAACGTGGGTGGTAGGGAGTTTGCGGATTTAGTTGGCATATTTCCCGCCGGTCAATCTTAACTGGTTTTACTCTAATAACATTTCTTTGTCAAAGTGCAATGTATTCCCAAAAAAGTTGTGGACTAATTTATCGCAAAATGCCTCGATGGGATAGAAAAGAAAGGTAAATATACTTCATGTGTGTGAGTCTTTAAGGAAATAGGCAAGAAGCTGGCAAGCTATTAAAAGTTGTGGATTCCAGACCCTAAATAAAGTCCCAAAAGAATCTTATAAATGATACAAAAAAAGTATATTTGGCAGCTTAGATGTTATAGCACTACAGGAGACACTTAGAAAACAACAAATAGATTGAAGGTCGAAAAAATTCTTGGATATAGAATTATAGCCAGCATTACATTTAATATTATTAAATTAATTACCTTTGTAGACGATATACAATAAATAAATAAATAATTGAAAAGTCACTCTCCCGTCAAATCACCCTCGTATGTGTGCGAAAATTGTATTATAACTGGATATCCAATAATTTAACGCCAGCTAGAAAGGCAGATTGTGTAAACTGGTGTAAAACTACTCTCGCACGCTTTTCTCGTCGAATCGTGTTTACAGGCGACAGAAATTGGATTTCTTCATATCGCCCTCAAAGCGGACAAATCACCAGTCGTTTATGAAAAAATTCGTGACAGGCAGTTGTTCCTTAATTTTCAGAATAAAATATTATGTTTCAATGTATTAATACAATATTCATTGCTTAATAAAAAATAGAAATTTCGTCCAAATATCATATTTAATAATATCTCATACCTACAAATAATACAATGGAACGGTAGTCGTGTAGCTTTGAAACATGTCGTTCGCTCAGCACGTTTACCGACCTAGGCTTCCATGGAAAATTCTGAAAAGTAAAATAAAATATGTTCACATTACAAACAATATATTATTGTCATAAATTCCATAATTACTCTTATACGAAGCAGGTTCACTAATTAGTAAGAACAAATAAAAAACGCAAACATTTTGGCAAAAAATCATTTTATTTTTACTTATTACTTTACTTATTGTAACTCTTACATTTAGTCCACCAAAATTTTAGTTGTTTCACTTCTTAAGAAAAGTAAGCTTAATTAAACTGTTTGAAATATGTATCAATAAATACCACCTCATATAACCAAAGTCTCTTGCCACTGAGTCAAGCTTTCAGGTTGGTAAAAAAGTCTAAGGCGTACTAAATCTGGTGAATGAATAGAATGAGCAAGCAGTTCTAAATGTAGTTCAGGAATTTTTGTCAAACAGTCAATGTGTGATATGACAAATACCGGCGAAAAGTATGGCAGTATGTTTACAG
Organism: Melolontha melolontha; assembly: GCA_935421215.2. Classification (NCBI taxonomy): domain Eukaryota; kingdom Metazoa; phylum Arthropoda; class Insecta; order Coleoptera; family Scarabaeidae; genus Melolontha; species Melolontha melolontha. The sequence continues at coordinate 63,227,059 of OW285241.1, read as the reverse complement.
CCAAATATATTTGTACGTTGTTCTCCGCGGTATGTCGCAGCGTTTGGATGATTTCGTCCTGAGAAGGACAACTTTCTTCCTCACGTTTCGGTGACATCACTTTCACCTTTTTCTAGATGATCTTCTCGTTGCGATGGTGACTTCAAGAGTGCGTCGATTTCCTATGCCGCTCGTATTATATGATCCCGTAGTAGTGAGGACGCGTGTGGGGGCTCCTTGTGATTGGTCCGTCGGTTGATGACTGGTCTGTCCATTACGTCGCTTGTGTGTAATCTGTCTATTGAACAAGGCTGGCTTCCATGTGTCAGGCAAACGCTGTCCGTCGTCCCGTTTGTTCATACAGTTTTGGCGTTTCTCAATATCTATAGCCTCTCTTATTATCCTGTGCGTTAACCTCGTACTGCGGGCTATATTTTTTGTACCGTCGAAGTCGATGGTGTGTCCTATATGTAGTACATGCTTAGCTAGAGATGATGTTTCTTTTTTAGCTACCGCATTTCTGTGCTCTTCCCTCCGTACGCTGGTTTTTCGGTTAGTATGTCCTTTATATGTTTGGTCGCATTCATAGCACGGTATTTCGTAGACACCTTGGTTTTCCAGTTCTATTTCGTCATTTGTACTAGACAAAAGTCTCTTATTTTCCTGTTTGTCGTATAAATGGTGTCTATGTCGTGTCGGCGTAGTATTCTGCCTATTTTCTCAGTCGTACCATTCACATAAGGGAGAAATGCTGTCCGTGTAGATCTCTCTTTCTTTTTTGGTTTGTTCTTGTTAATTGGTGTTGCTCTGTTAATGGTATGTTGTGAATATCCGTTCGCTTGTAATATGTTTTTTATTGTTCCCATTTCTTCCTTTCGATGTTCTGTGTCTGACAGAGTTTGAAATCTATGGATTAATGTTTTTACTACAGTTTAACTGTGCCGGGTGATGATGCGTTGAGATATCTGTTCGTATGTGTAGGTTTTCTGTAAACTGTGTATTCTAGCGAGCCATCTGGTTTTTGGATTATAATCAAGTCTATTAACGGTAGCCGATTTCTTTCCTCCATTTCGACAGCAAACTTTATTTTCGGGTGTCTGGTGTTCAGATGTTGTAAAAATTCGCTTAATTTCTCTCTTCCATGCGGCCAAATCACCAGGGTGTCGTCTACGTAGCGGAGCCAAAGTTTTTGTTTGTCTGTAGCGTTTTTCAGTGCTCTTTGTTCAAAATCTGCCATAAACAAATTCACCAATATAGGTGACAGCGGTGATCCCATCGGAGCTTCATTAGTTTGTTTATATAATTGTCCGTTGTACATAAAATACGTTTTTGACAGGCAGTGTTTCGTTAGATCTGTGTCGTATTCGGAGAGTTGGTGTTTCTTTATTAGTAGATCGATTGCCTCATTAATCGGGATCTAGGTACCACCGACAGAATATCCAGAGTGCTACGAAGACACAACATTGAAACCACCTTCAAGGCAGACAGAAAAATCAGAACAGTCCTTCGGAATCCAAAAACAAGAATACCTTTAGAAAACCAGGGAGTTTATGAAATTCCATGTCTTAATTATGAGAAGACGTACATCGGCTAAACAAACAGAATGGTAAACGTAAGAAGAGATGAACACCAAAACTTCGTAAGAAAAGACGAGAAAACTTCATCTTTGGCTCAGCATGCAAAGGAAACGTCCCACACGATAGACTTCAGCAATACCAAATTATTGGCGAACATAGAACATATGAAAACCAGAATAATCAGGGAAGCTATCGAAATTGAGAAACGTCCGGACAATTTGAATTCGCGAGATGATACCCAGAGGCTACCAACAACATGGAAACCAGTACTAAGAAAAGAAGTTGTCAACAACAAACAAAAACACCTACACCATAACCCAGCCAGTACACTCCAGCTACAAGCCCAACGACACGGAGCCGCGCACACACTCAATCAAGTGTAACCAACCAGAACGCTAATCGGGTATATAACCACCATCCTAAACTCGATTACGTCAGTTTACGAGTAACCAGACGCAGAAGCAGACAGTTATCGCAGACCTGAAGATGGCAAATGTGATTTTTCCGAAACGTCGTCCAGAAACCAGCATCGGTCTTTACGAAGATCAAACAGTGGAAACGCGGAAGAGAACCTGGTATCCAGTTACAACACATACTACTACCCGCGGAAACCTAAAAGAAAACATATATATATATATATATATATATTATATATTATACCGACCAGAGAACAGGCAGAGAGTCGCTCGAGCGATTGGGGCCGGTCACCTGGTACACGGATGGATCACAATCCAATTGGAGGCACATGTGCAGGTATATGTGGAATGTGCCCTAAAGGAAGATATTATTAAGTCTGGCGAAACATACGATGATTTTCCAGGCTAAATTGTTTGCAGTCGCGACCTGCACCGAAGAAATGTGGAAAGGCGACTGCGCAAACAAAATATCAACAAAATGATTGATAGTCAGGCGCTACTAAAGCCATTATGAATCCATCTACAAGGTCTAAACTGGTGAAACATTGTAAGAAGGTCCTCAATAGATCGGCACAATACAATTCTGTCAGTGATATGGTTGCCAGGACATGGGGAGACTAAAGGCAATAAGACCGACAAACTGGCCAAGAAAGATTCTATGAGGAACTTCATAGGGCCAGAACCTATATGTGGAATCACCAAGGATTCCGCTAGGGCCAAAGTAATGTCCACAGATGAAGTGCATCGCGAAATGCGTCCAGTGTATGGTGACAATTGTTTCTCGTAGAAATCTGTATTCAATTGCGTACAAGAGTTTAACAAAGGAAGGCCAAGCATCAGAGATTGGGAGTGTCCCAGACGTCCTGCGGAGATGTCAACTGAAGCCATAGTGCAGCATGTGGAACAAATCATTCGAAATGACCGGCGTGTGACGATCGATAACGTAGCGCGTGCTATAAGCTGTTCACATGGAACCGCTTCCAACATCATGCATGAGCGGTTGCAGTTTTATAAAGTTCCTTCATGGTGGCTGCCCCGCAAGTTGTTTAAGGAACAGAAAATGACGAGAATAACTTGCAGCACCTCGCTCAGTACACTGAGAAATGAGAGAACTTCATGGCAAGAATTGGTACCAGGAATGAGTCGTTAGTTCACCACTTTCAACCAGAATCGAAACGATCTTCCATGACATGGGAAAGTCCCACTTCGCCAACACCCAAAAAGTTCAAGACGATTACATCTGCTCGCTAGATTATGCTCACCGTGTTTTGGAACATGCAAGGCGTCACACTGCAGAAGTTCCTGTCTTACGGTAAGACTGTTAATACCACGCCGTACTGTACCAGTCTGTGGGAACTCCGACAGGCCAGTCGTCACAAGTACCTTGAACTCCTGACAAAAGGAGTGCTTCTTCTGGATGACAATGCCCGCCCTCACACAGCAGGAGTAACACAGGAACTGTTACAAACGTTTCGCTGGGATCGCTTGGAACATACACCGTACAGTCCCTACATAGCCCCCAGTGATTTTCATCTGTTCAGGCCCGTAAAAAATTATTTGGATGGCCGTAATTTTGAAGCTGATGATGCTGTAGTCCAATAGGTTACTCGTTGGACTTCTTTGCCGCCGGCTTTTAAGGACTTGTAAGACATGGGTTAAGTGTCTGAATGTACAGGGTGATTATGTAGAAAAGCGAAATAAATTTCAGGAAATTACTTTGATTATTATTGCCTCCATCCCGTTTCGCGATTAATATAATATATTGACTCCCCCTCGTATATAAATATTATGATACAATATTTACGGTCACTTTTCTTTTGCTTACTGTTGCTGAATACCTTCCGTTGTCCGGCATAATTGTTTCAGAACACCATTTGATGTATTGCAATATATAATTAATTGTTTTTAACTAGTCATTGTTGTAAAAAGAGCATATCTGATGAGACTGTCAATTGCTATATCTTCAGTATTATTGCTTATCCATAACATTTACGTAAATAATACTGAACTAAACAAACTTAAATATAACTAAGACTAAAAATATTATACTAGAAGTTTACCTGTGCTGCGGGATCTTCAGCTATCTCTGTCCTTCCATCCATAGTAATTACATGTCCATTGCTATCTAAGAGCAGCAGAGTGGGAATTCCTCTAATACCATATAACTCCGCCAATTCTGCTCTTACACCAGCTTGCTGCCAAGGTATACACAACCATGGCATGCTTTCAACATATTGTTGATAGGAATCTTGACTTCTGCAAGAAATTATCTTTGTGAATACAATATATTGGAGTATTTTTAATATTTAAAGTGAGTTTTACTCTAAATTGTTTTTTATTCGTTCGCCTACTTCTTGAGCAGGTGTAGGCGGAAATATGGAGAAAAATGGGAACTACGCTATGGAGCAGTTGCATAGTACCCAAAATCTAAGAAAAAAATAATTTAGTAGGAAACTAAGTGACATACAAAGTCTAGCATGTTTAAGTGTTACAGGAACCATGAAAACAACTCTTACTACTGTAATAGAAGTGATATTGAATTCATCACTCCTGGATATTCATAACAAATAATCTATAAGCCAAGTCCACGGCATTAATCATCACAAATCAATAGAAGAACTCGAGACAGACCGATACATGGAAGTCAAATGATGCCATGGTTCAGAAATTCAACTAGGATAAGAAATATAAAATAGGCATACCAGGGAGGTGTGAAAAAAAGGCTAACCCGTCTATAAAAATGGTGGAATACATCTGGTACACTGATGGCTCTAAGACAGAAGAAGGTGTTGGAGTCGGCTTATATGGGTTCAAAGAAAGGATGATTATTTAAGTAAGCCTAAGTAGAGATCCTATGATATTTCAATCGGAAGTTTCCACATTTCACCATTGACATGGGGAAATTAATAGACAAGTTTAAAACGGGTCTACTGAATAGAGACAAAAATCTGTTAAGACTGTTGACGGGGCATTGTAAGCTCAATAAACATATGACTAATATGAGCATAACAGAAGAAACGTTATATAGATTCTGCCAAGAGGAAGAGGAAATCGAGATTTATCCCAATGCGAAGGTCTGGCTCTTGAAAATGGAAGAACAAAATTTTAAAGCGAAACTATATTTAGAAAAACTGAGGGGTAGAGAAAATACTCTAACGATACACAATAGATCTACAAAAGTCGCTGTGGAATATACCCTATAGTCTCCATCTTGTATTCATTTCTCACTTTCAATAAAAATGACATTTAAACAAGGGAATATGCTACAAAGTATAACGAAACACGAGGTCGTTCTTAGTTCTTACTTATGGTAGAAATATATGTTTTTTTAAAGCTTCAGGAATATTAGTGTAAATTTTACTTTACTTTACATAGGTAACAATACTATAAAATCGAAATAGAATCATTGAAGAAATTCAAACTTATATCAGAAAAATATATGAGTCTGTAGTCGGCACTATTCTCGCAAGATGTTGCGAGTATCCTGCTCTGTATTTGCTGGAAGTAGGTTGGAAACTGGACATAGTATTTAACGTTATTTTTTCGAATTTTTCGAATTTTATCTGACAATTTTTACCAATACAGTCGGAAAAAGATCTTATGAATTCATTCATAAAGAACAACGTTTATTCGTTATTCGTTACTCACCTTGTAGAAATAACTGTGGTAACAACAGCAGTTGCAGAAGGGAAAACACTGAAAGTGCCCTATACAAATTGTGACAAATAACGATACTGTGACTTATAGAACGCTAAGATTATTAATACTAATTTTTTTGAGATGTGATAAGTTTTTGAGATCTGATAAACTCTAAAAAGTTACATACGATATTTCACTACTTTTTGCATGGAAAAAGCGTGAAGAAAAATTAAAATAAGTATTACGGAGATTTTGTCCCCTCACATGCTAAACTTCAACAGTGATTCGACTCTAAAAAGTTGCTCGACTAAAAAGTTACTCGACTCTAAAAAGTTACATACGATATTTCACTACTTTTTGCATGGAAAAAGCGTGAAGAAAAATTAAAATAAGTATTACGGAGATTTTGTCCCCTCACATGCTAAACTTCAACAGTGATTCGAGCATTTCGTTACAGTTATATGAGCATGAAGGGCGCCCAGGCCGCTTTCAGTAACTACTTAGCAGATGATTAAATGTCCGTGAAATATATTAATTTGTAAACATCTCTATTGAACTTATTCGATATATTGCACGAATATTTTGGTATGAAAAAGTTAACATGGGTGCCGCATTTATTGAACTAAAACTAAAATCGTATGGCAATTCCAACGCCAAACACGAACAAGCACCAAAGAAACCAAACGTCGAAATATCTGCCCAAAAGGTATGCGAATCCCATGTATTTGGGATTCGCATAACAAAATCTATATCGATTATTTGGAATAGGAACCATATTATTTATTGGACACTTTTGATGTTGATTTAAAGAAAAAAAGATCGCATTCAACTAAGAAAAACCACCTGGTAATGCACCACATTATTCCTCTGCAATTGTTAGCATCAAATTATATTTACAATTGCTGCCCCAATATTGGCCTGATCTGGGCCCCTGTAGATTTTTTCCCTTAGCATCAATAAATTTATGGCTCAACATACAGAGACGTATAAAACTATTATTGAAACAGAAGCCTATTTCACAGAGTTTGAAAGATCCTATTTTTTGAAAGTTAGTATAGAATTAAAAGACGATTATGTCTATTTTTTTTTCCAACGACAGTTTTTGTTTGAAAGTCACGATCCTGTTAAGTATCTTTCGTACTACACATGTGAGGAAATACACCATAAATTGCTCTTACAACATGTTCACTATTATCCCCTTCAACGCACTCCCTTTGCGCATGAATACACTGATCCCTGTCGGTCTAGATCTCCTCAATCATTCCAAAACGGTGTCCATTGAGCTTCAATTTCAACGTCGGAAACAGGAAGAAGTCACAAAGGGCAAGATCTAAGAAGTAGGGAGAGTGGATTGGTGCGTTGTCGTGGTAAATTGTTGTGCCACTTGGCAGGCCACTTGCACCGAATATTTTCTCTTAGTCGCCGAAGAACATCGCAATAAGATTGACTATTAACTATTTGGTTGGTTTGGGTTGACTTTGCTTCGAACTTGCCGCGTTTTCTTTGGTCGTAGTGACGATGGCGTCTTCCACTGCGATGACTGCTGCTTTGTTTCGGGATTATACCCGTACACCCATGATTCTGGTATTAAAGTTCGCATCCCTTTCGGTAGTTTCTTTCATTCCTGTACACACATGAACACGGTGCCATTTTAGTTCAATGCTGAGTAACCTTGGCACAAACTTCGCAGAAATACGCTGTATGTTTGACGAACAGAATGCGGCGACAAACGCTGTACGATAAGCTAACAATGTTACAAATGTCATGGATTTTTCTCATACAGTCTTGCAGTAGGTTCTAGCATCACCCACTTTTTCCATATTTTGTGGCGTGTTTTCCGTCGATGGACGACCAGAACGCTCACCATCATCAACCGACACACGTCCGTACTACTCATCATAAGTTTGCGTCTGTCCTAAAGCAGCCTCACCAAATGCTTGTTTAAGCTTTGTTAGAGTTTCCGTTGCCGTTTTACCAGAATTTGATGCACGTTCTTTGCTCTTTCATCAGACATTGTGTCGCAGAATAACAACACAACAAATATAAACACAAAAATTGTTTGCCACCATCTAGAAAAGTATTCACCACAACAGCTCCCTTACAAAGGTACTGATATTTCGATATTATTAAACATGTTTTCGTTTTATAATAGTATATTAAAACACAAGTTTCATAAGGCACCATTTTGCCGCACGAGTTCAGTTTAGAAAACGAACATTGGGAACATTTATACTTGACATTTTCAAATTTAAATATTGCTATCTGCGAAATACAATATTATTTATTAATTTTCGTCAACATTACTTGATATTTTATTTAAAAATATAAACATTAGTACATAGAAACTAATATATCTTGTTGTCAATTTTGTACAATGTACGTTGTTGTAGCATTTTTCATTTCTGTGTAAGCTTATCGTTTCTGTAAAATGTACTTAAATTCTTAAAATCAAATGACAGCAATATATTTATTCTTGTTTTCGAACTATACCAACACCGAAAAATGAAAAAAAGGGTATCGAAATGAAGCTCATTTCGATACTGTTTTGGGTTTCATAATGAGGTCATTACGAACGCAAAATAGAAAAAAATATTTACCTGCAGAACAAATTCCTTCAAATATAATAATTGTTTGAGATTATGTAAAGAAGGTAAACCACTATGAATTAATATACACTAAAGTTTATATATTTTCCAATAAAGTATTCAGACTGTTAACTTTGTGGTACTATATTATAAATATGGTCTCAATTTGACTATAAATTATTAATTTAATTCCGGTGATTCAGGTAAATGCGACAGTAAATATTAGTTAACTAATTTCAAACTTATTTACAAGGCGGTCTAAGGTTATAAAATAATGATGTGTACTGTATTATTGAATAAAGTTGTTTATTTCTTGATGAAATTATATTATTCCTTCAAGAAAACAAACCTTTTAATCACTATAATATACTAACATAACTCTCTACAGAAATAAACCAATGAAAACTCTAATAAATAAAATCCGTTACTGGTATATTTGCATAAAAATATGGCTAATAAACGAGATCACTAACTAAATGAGATTTCCACCGAATTAATCTTGCCTGAAACGAGCGCCTGTTCTGTACTGCGGATTTTCTTCAACCCAATTCTAATCTAACGCAAAATTAACTTCCGTTTAAAAGAATTGCACAGAAACGGCACAGGGACATGGGATGCGGTCCAGCAATGTATGTAATAAAATATGCTTCAGATAGGGTAGTGAAACGTTAGGTCTCCAATATTAGTTCCATCAAAATAGGGGCGGAATCCATTAGTTCCCGTAATTGACTGGGCAAGCTTAATCATTTTGGACATAATTTTAACGATAAATCAACGCCACCAACACGCGTATACATGTGAAAAAACTTAATGCACTGGTATAGGGTGTGTTCGAAATTATATAAGTGTTGTTTTACAATTTCATGTCAATATCTAAGTAAATGTGATGGTCATAATGTATTGTTGGGTTAATGATAAATATCCATTACATATATAAATATCCATTATATATATATATATATATATATATATATATATATATATATAATCAAAAATTAATTAAAATTCGGGTAAGCGGTCAATTAAAAAACTCCTTTATTAAATTACCCTATATTTCGCGACACTTTGTCGCTTCTTCTGGGGTAAAAAATGTAGAGTTAAAAAATAATAAAATTGAAATAAAAATTTTATTATTTTTTAACTCTACATTTTTTACCTCAGAAGAAGCGACAAAGTGTCGCGAAATATAGGGTAATTTAATAAAGGAGTTTTTTAATTGACCGCTTACCCGAATTTTAATTAGTTTTTGATAATATATCACGGTCGATAATTTCTTTTCAATTATATATATATATATATATATATATATATATATATATAGATAATTATTTCGTAACCTTTATATGTTATGGTAAATTCAATTTGTTGGCGATTTAAGGTCTGGCTCTACTTCAAAATATATATATTTAACATGTTTCGGCAAATGATGCCTTTTTCAAGGAATATAAAATATAAATGACAGTATATTAGATTAATATCAATATTAATATCAAAATATATATATATTTAAAACAATCCTACATGTTTCGGCAAATGTGCCTTTTTCAAGGAATATAAAATATAAATGAAGGTATATTAGATTAATATACTGTCATTTATATTTTATATTCCTTGAAAAAGGCATCATTTGCCGAAACATGTAGGATTGTTTTAAATATATATATTTTGAAGTAAAACCAGACCTTAAATCGTCAACAAATTGAATTTACCATATATATATATACATATATATATATATATATATATATATATATAGATACTTATTTCGTGACCTTTGTATGTTATGGTAGATTCAATTAGTTGCCGATTTAAGGTCTGGTTTTATTTAAAAACGTATATATTTATAAAAATCTTACAAGTTTCGGCAAATGATGTCTTTCTCAAAGAATTTAAAATATAAATGACAGTATATTAATGTCATACTTATACATTTGTAGTTGTCATGGATAAAAGTATTCAAAGATGCATTCCAGTTTAATAATAATAAATCATCCCTTAGTATTCTAAAAATAGTTAGACAACAAAAACGGGGAATGACAGGGCATGAGTTTTTATTATATATGCGCCCGTGGAGCGTCTTAAGATGTTAAGCTGTCGGCATTCGCCTTAAACGAGAAGGAAAACTACGAAAACCTACTCGGACAGACAGTCAGGGATCTAAACACGAAACTGTCAACATGATAAGCAAATGTACAGATATTTAAATAACATAAGATATATATTTATATAACAGTAACATATATTATGATGGTAAATTGCAGATCGTTACATAATTAGGTTATAGTATATACTGCTTAAGTTTTTTATATAACTTCTGTTGTTAATTTATTTTTTTTTTGTTTAATACTAATATTTTCTTTAATTTCCCTTTTTATTGTGTGTTGTTCTTTATCAATTATCTGTGCTTTTAAAATCGAAATGGTGATCGCGTTGTAGTTTGTGTGTAAATAAAGAAACCAGTTTTGTCTGTTTTAGAGTATTTGTGGGCTTGTATTCTTTTGTATAAGTATTGTTTAGTTTGGCCTATGTAGTAACTATCGCAATCGCGACATGGTATTTTATAGATGATATGTATTTCTTGATTTTTTTCTATTTTAGGTTTTAGTTTTGAAAATAGATGTTTATTAGTATGTATTACTAAGTTTATCAGAATAATTGAAACATACATGAGTAGGTAAACCCCACCAGTTTTGTATAATACAAAGGTATTTTTAATAATATAAAATATTATTAAAAATCTGGTGTGAAGAACACAAATGCAGGTTCACTATTAATATTTTCTGTGAACATGTCCATTATATGTTATAGCTATATCATATTTTTTTAAGTGTATTTAATTTTGTCTGATAATTGTGGAACATATTGCTATGAATAATGGGTTTGATAATTTATTACACCACCATCCACAACTAGTTTTCCCAACTAGGTTTTCTCAGCCGGTGAATTTTCAAATCTGAGACCTTTAACTTCTCGGGTTCCACATAGGAAAGATGTGTCTAAAATATGAGTTGAGCGCCAGTACACTTGTACACAAGAATTTTATTTATCTATTTTATATAAGTTAAATTTGAACTAGTCTCTATTTAGGTTTCTTTTAAATATATTCTTTTTTATAGGTATTAATTAATTAGCAATATTGGAATGAGTAAATAAAGCAAACACAGGTTAAAAATTAAAATAAATATTTTATATATAAATCAAAAATAAAAAAAAATAAAAAAATATATCTTTACAAGGTATAAAGATGCTGTATCATATAACAAAGATACTGAAGGTAAAAACATTCATTGACAATTGACCGCTAAATGAATGGAAAACATCCTCCTCAATGACTCCGAACAAAACTTATCTAAAATAATCAAGCTTTATAATAAATTCTTCAAAGAAAACCACACTGTATAATCAGATACTGATACTCGAACAAAAACTACGCATGTGCATTGACACACAAAAAAACTGAATCCAATCGAACAAAATTTTCATTATAAAATTATAACGAAGATATTTTAATATATAAACTGTATTATCTGTATGCTTAAAATTTAAATCTCTTATCTACTTATTTTAATACAATAGAAATATAATTATGACGTCATAAAATTTTATTCTACTTACAAGATTAATATGGAGACTCTCACGAAAAAGGTGCTTAATCAAATAAAACATCAATACAACGAGAATTTAACTCTATAAATGTCGCGAATTTATATCTCTAAAACATCAACTATAGATCACTTTCAATCAATCAAACAAAAACCCGAACTAATTAAATATATTTAAAATATATTTCACGAAGCAAACAACCTTTTCGTTTAAAAGCCAGAATTCGTCTCCCCGATTGACCTCTAAATCCACACCAAATCGCCACAGGATAACCAGTTTTTCCCTCTAGTTACCCCTCGCAAACTGAATCATATACATTTATTATACAGTCATGTCACAAAATATTTTATTTTTTTTTTTTTAAATCCATAGCGATATGTAATGGTGATATATGTTGTTTCATTGTTTAAATTATTATTGGTGTCTGCAGTGTTGTATATTTGGTGGTTTCTTTTTTTATTTGTTTGGTCTGTAAGTTGTCGTGGATAGTTGTCATCTGTTAAGATCGTTTTAATTTTCTTGATGTTATCTTTTCTGTATTGAGTATGTGATAGTTTTACTGCTCTATCAGTCAGATTATTTATAATCATTTTATTGAATACTGTATGTGCATTTGAGTGGTAACATATATCGAAAAAAAAACAGACAACCAGACCTTAAATCGCCAACTAATTGAATCTACCATATATATATATATATATATATATATATATATATAGTTATTCATAAGTTAGTTACATTTTAAAATTGCCGTCGTTTTGTTAAATAGTAAAGTATACACAAAATAAAAACATATTTGTGTTCATAAAATAATGGGTTTACTGATCGTTCATATTTTTTATTTCCGTTACAATAGCAATAAGTTTGCTGATAAAAATAGAAACGTTAGCTTTTCTTACTGAATTTGACAGACATTCACCTTGTGAAAAGTGGTTTTGACGGGGCAAAATTGTATAAGTCTTATTCAATGATACTATGAATGTGCAAGAAGTTTAGTAGGGGGTATAAGAAATTTCAGGAGAAACAATAACTTGAGAAACTGGCTGTGTAATTTACAGGCTTATCGCAAGCTAATCCGTAAATTATAATAAACTGGTTGCGTTACTGAGAAAGCAAAATCTGGAAGACCTAAAGTAGCTAATATTACTACTGCTGAAGCTTTACGTGAGACTGAAGAAATAGCCGGAAATAATAACTACGGAATATGTAGCTCTAATCAAGTTGCAAAACCTCTGCACATAAGTTACACCACGGTTTTGCGAATTTTCAGAAGACATCTGAAAATGTATCCGTATAAAACGCAAGTTTTAGTTGAACTTAAAGAAACGGATAAACCAGTTAGGTATGATTTTACTCTTCGTGTATTAATACAAATTCAACAAACTTCGCAGTGGGTGGATAACGTTTTATGGACCCACGAGGCGCATTTTCAACTGAGTGGGGGGTGTTAATACGCACAATTGTAGGATTTGGTCGTAAAATCATCCGCATACTGTAATTCAGCAAGGGATTCATGATTTGAAAGTAACCGTGTGTTTTGGGTTTACATCCCTATTCATTTCAGAACCATACTTTTTTGAGGAAAATCAAAATAGGCAAGTAAAAACAGTTACAGTTACTGGAGAACGATATTTTACCATGCTGCGAAATTATGTTATCCAAAGAATGCACAATTACGATATTGAAAATATCATCTTCATGCAAGATGACACCTCCCAATATTTACACTCCAGTAAAAAATCTGTTAGTTAACACTTTTGCCAATCGTATCATAAGCAGAACTTTCCCAATCCTTGGCCAGCGCGTTCTCCAGATATTAATCTGACTAATTATTGGCTATGGGGCTATCTTAAAGAAACGACTTTTTGAAGCTATCCTACGACTATCCAGCAGCTTAAAGAACAAATTTCACAACAAGTGGCAGCTATTCCAGTTAATTTACTCCACTATGTTGTCCAGAGTATGGAAGAAAGGCTGCATCTTGTTGAAGACCAACATGGCGAACATATCCTAAATTTGCGCTGAAATGACTTACTTTGTAATAAACCCCATTGTTTTACCAATAAAAAACTATTCTTAATTTGTGCATCCTTTACTTAATAAGGAAATTACAGCAGTTAGAAAATGTAACTTATTTTTGAATAATCCTATATATTGCTGTGAAATTCTCCATTCAATTATTGGTGTAAGTTTAAGTAAGTTTATTGGTGTATAAGTGAAAACGACAATAGGCGTACTATTTTTGTTATAACATCGAATCCAACCCACATACCCGTACATTACTTAAATTATAATTCAATCATAATTTTATGACTTAAATGATTTATAAAAAATGATTTTGTATATAGAAATATTTTTCTATGTAATTGCTAGTTATTCACAGTGCGACAATGTGCAATAAATCTATAAACTAATTCTATTTAATCATATGTTCATATATATTTCTTTAATATAACAGGTTTAAATCTATACATTCTTTTTTTTTGTTCTGAACAAATAAAACTCATTAGCATTTTTAAATAAATGTAAATTTTAAAAAACGCGCAAATGTAAAACGCTCACAAAAGTGGGAATAGTTTCAGTTTGAATATGAAGAATATTTTTGTTAAATACGAGATAGTTGACGCTAACTCTTTAGATGACACATAAAGCTTCGAAAGCTCCGCTCCATAAATATTATATTTTCTTTGTTTATATATACTATAACTTATTTTGGTTAATTTTTACAAGTATTTTGTATTTTTTCTGTATTTTCTTTGTGTCTGTTTGGGCAAATGAAATGCTATTATTATTAGTGCCATTTGCGTCATCCATCTTTTTGAGAAAACCAAAAGATCATATCGCTGTTACGTTTATATGATTGAAGTACCTGACTTTTATTTAGATTTCCAAAATGAAATCATTTCATCAAGTATACTACTCTTTCTTCCCTCTGCAATTAGACTAACACTTTATAGTGACACTTTGCAATGTAGGTATTTTTTGTTCTTAAGATGAGAACTCTCTTTTAAATAATATAAAACATCACAATATATTGGGATGATGTATAAGTTTGTAGTGTCTTTGGTGTCTAGGATGAATTTGTGAAAAGATTGTATTAATTTATTGACAAAAGAAAATGGAACGTCAAGTAGAAAAATATGTTAATGGATCGGGAGCAGTGTACCATTTGTACCGTTTACGAAGAGACGTAAAGAGCACGGAAATGATTTTCTTAATTTAAAGACAGCCGTTTTTATATAACAATTCTCAACGTTTAGGGAGACTATCACACTTTGATGAAGATCATCTGAATGCTTTAATTCATAATTATTCACGTCAATTAACTCGAAAATCGACCATTATAATATATTGTAACCAATCGACCATAATAACACATTTGAATTCCAAAGTTCAAGACCTGGGTATTTGGTGGCGGTATTTTTTAAACGAAAACAACAAGAATCTGCGTGTTAATATCTATGCTTCTTTTGCAGATATTTTGCAGCACGATAACGCTCGCCCTAATACTGCTAACACTAAAAAAGCGGCTATTCACGAACTGATGTCGCTTTGTTGATTTTTATTTATTTCGCTCACTATCGAAGCTCCTTTGCGCTCTCTTTTGGCTATGGGGCTATCTTAAAGAAACGACTTTTTGAAGCTATCCTACGACTATCCAGCAGCTTAAAGAACAAATTTCACAACAAGTGGCAGCTATTCCAGTTAATTTACTCCACGATGTTGTCCAGAGTATGGAAGAAAGGCTGCTTCTTGTTGAAGAACAAGATGGCGAACATATTCAAAATTTGCGCTGAAATGACTTGCTTTGTAATAAACCCCATTGTTTTACCAATAAAAAACTATTCTTAATTTGTGCATCCTTTACTTAATAAGGAAATTACAACAGTTACAAAATGTAACTTATTTTTCAATAATCCTATGTATTGCAGTGAAATTCTCCATTCAATTAAAAAATGAACATGTAAAGTACTATAATGTCAATACAATAATTCTAACATATACAGAGCATTTAAGGATTATAATGCAGGTAAATATATCAAAACAGGTCTATACATGTCTCAACAGATATCGACCCTTAGTTTTGTGTGTAACATGATCAAATCATTATTCCACATAGAAATATTATTTTAAAAGTTCTGCGCATTACAGGAGATCAATAGGGAAGGGATAAATATATATGTTATATTCCTACTTTAAAATATATAGAGTGGTTTTAGTGTTGATTTCGATCTGTGGCTTTTTTTATTGAGTAATATAAACCAAGTATACTGTGTTTGAAATTAGATCCGATGGAAAAATATAAACAATTTCTACAAATAATCGGAGAAGATTTACCGAACGAAATTCGCGAGTGGTTATTCTCATCTCAGTTAGCAATTAGGGATTGTGAATTTATAGCGGCATTCAGTTATCAAAATAGACGATACTTTTACATCGATGACGTAATAGATGTGTTAGAATATTGCAATCCTAATGTGGATTATGAGAAACAAACAGCAATTTACGAAGAATATTATTTCTTGCTCGAACCAGAAGCTGATTTCCTTGGAAATATATACGTTTTCGATATAGAGACTTCGCGAGTGTTAAGTTTACGTGGACAATATCCGAAGACACTTTTAGTTCAGTATCCTATACACAGGTACCCCGAATTCGATTATAATAAAGCCATTATACCTGATGGACGTGGCTATGTTGTATACGGCTACGAAAAAAAATTTCCTACCTCAGTCTTATTTTCACATTCGTCTTGAATGTATGATAATAAATAGTGTACATCGATGCAGATGAATTATAAAATGGTAAATCAAGAAGATAAAGTTATACAACAATTAGAAGATAATTTTGGTATGTTAGATGAAATATCTAAAACGGCAATTCAACACATACCGCTTCATATTCTTCAAACAAAGGTGATGACAGAATCCCTAAGACGAAACTGGCACAAGATTCCAATAGAGAAAAGAGCTGTTCTAGAGGATTATCTACCATGTGATAAGCATTACAATCAGCCGAACCAGGGCGATCATATAGATGGACTTTCGCCGGCAAAAATAAAGTGTCGGTTTTGTTTATTAAAATATTAAATGTATATAAATATGTAAATTAGAAATAAAAAAAGATATCAAATCATTTATGTTTTATTTATAAGGTATAATATAAAAATAATGTTAATAAAATCATAATACATTTTTATTGTCTATCCATGAATTGTGTGAGTTGTTCAACCCCAACCACTTCACGTATACTTTATTACGCTTCCGCCGCAATATCCTTTCAACAAGGTAAACGTCCGTATGCTTAGTCTTCTGTAATTCTAGTTCGTAGAAGCTGCCCAGTATCGGTCGACCGGACATATCTTCAAGTACATATGTTGAAGGATTTGTAATATTCGCTTTAACTATTGTAAATAATTCTGTAGACCAATTAGGCGTGAATCCTTTAGAAAAAGCTCCTTTATATTTACTTACACGAACAACGTCACCTACATGAAATTTCCGAAGTCCGCTAATTTTTATATTATTATAAACACTTTTTAGCAGGCGTTCTTCAATCTTCTTGGTAACATCACACGGTCGCATTTTAATCTTTCTATGTTTAGTATGATTATACTTGTCAGTAACTGTCTGCAATATATCTAACCATTTGTATTTACCTCGCATACTGAATTCTCTATACAAATTTTCCTTGATCGTTCGAATTACACGTTCAGCAATAGATGCTTTCATTGTACTATATGTGGAATAATGATTTATAGAATATTTTTTTATTAGATTTTGGAATTTATTGTTATAAAACTCTTTTCCAGGATCGGTCTGTAAATTTTTAGGTTGTCGTGACCCTTTAAGGATTATTTCCATTGCGTTTCTCACATCTTGACCAGTCTTAGTTTTAACGGGCTGCGTCCAAAGATATTTCGAGAAGCAGTCTATAACTGTAAGTATATATTTATAGCCGTTATTCTCTCTAGCGTATTGGAGAAATTCCATTAGATCCGCGTGCCACAAGTCGTCGAACTCCTTAATAATAATATGTCGTCTGTTAAACAATCTACGAGCAGGTTTATGTAGTTCGTTCACAACGTCACGTTTAATTTCACTCATTTCTCTATTCGAATATTTAATACCGATATAGTTTAGATGTTTCCAGCTGAACTTTATCTTCGTAAATGAAGTCTCAGCTCGACAGCTCGTATAGCATTACCAGCGTTTAAACGTTTTAATGTGCCAACGTAGGAAACCGCGAATAAAACCGTAGTTTAACCCTTTAACCTATTAAACCCGATAATGGAGTCAATAGCGGTGGCGTTCCCCATGATGTTGTTTTCTTTTTTAAAATTTCCAAAAGTTCTGTAGACTTACTATCAACATAGCTTTTATTTACGCATGAGGATATAATCTTTCTAATAAGCTCATCAACCACTGTAAACTTTTTATCTACATTAGTTTTGTTCGCACATACAGATATACTCTTTCTAATATTATCTTCAACCGCTGTAAACTTTTTATCTACATGAGTTTTGTTCGCACATGCAGATATACTCTTTCTAATAAGATCATCAACCGCTGTAAACTTTTTATCTACATGAGTTTTGTTCGCACATACAGATACACTCTTTCTAATAATCTCATCAACCGCGGCGATCTGTGTATCTACATAGGTTTTGTTCGCACATGAGGATGCAGTCTTTTTAATAAGATCATCAAGCGCTTTTATCTTTTTACCTACATAAGCCATATTCACAGAATCATTAGCTTCTACGGGTGATAGAATATTACGTATTCGTTTATTTTTAAAATCGTAATGTCCTTCGATATCTCTAGGTAAAATAGACTGAAGGTTATATGGTGCGATTGATTTTTTTATTTCACTTTTACTTAAATGCCGTCCGAATTTATCAATACTATTCATGTCTGACTTTTACGAGCAGTAATACTAACATTTTAATGCGCGGCTTCTATTAATTATACAATTACGCCGGATTCTCTGAGCTCTTCAACAATGGAGGCAATTTCATTTGCATGTCCAGAGTGCCCAGCCGTTTTTGATGCTATGAGTAAACGTAGCCGATCAACTAGTTCGTTTATATCATCCCAGTACACATACTGATAAGGTGCATTTCTCACTATTAATTCTTCGCCCACATAACCACTCCCCTGTATATAGCCACTTGTAGACGATGTGCTCAGATTCATTGATGAAGTGTTTAGATTCAGCAAAGGTTTAATGATGTATGAATATTTATAGCTTCTGTTTCCTTTTACTTGCTTTTCGGGATCGAAGTCACGATGATGTACACTAGGCTGTTTTAGGATTTGTCTGTACTGTTCTTTATCCTCTCTCGTAAACTCGCTTGGATGTGCCTTAACTATTCACTCACATAGACCTCGCGTCCCCCTATATCGCACGTTGTCTATTAAAATATCACGACCATCAGAAGTAAAACTCGATTTACCCATTTTAAAGTTATCTGACACAGGATCAACGTGAACACCAAACGTTAAATCATATTCTCTGCTGACATCTGATAATAATCCTTCCAAGTAGATTCTAGGAAAATAATATATATCGGAATTTTCAAGGTTACGATCAGCTATATTAAGTCCATCATCTTGGTTCTCAGAACTCTCCATAGATAGACCATGTGGCTTTGTGTTTGATGTTATCTTCGGAATTCTCACATTTTCTTTAGACTCTTCATCCTCTGACTTCATCTTACTCCTCAGATCTATTTCAGTCTGTGCTGATGTTTTTTCTAAAACTTGTTTAAAGGGTTCAGTGACTGGTTTGAAATGTTGTGTTAGTAATGCGTCAAATTCGGAACGACCTAATTTCAATGCCAAATGTTTTTTTTTCTAATTGAAGCGCTAGCGCGTATGATTTCAGATGTGATTGCATCTTCATCATTTCGTTTACTCCTTTTCTTCGGCGCCATCATCAGGACCGTCTCGCAAATAGATAGCGAACAGCTCCGAAACAGATAGTGAACAGGTCTGAACAGAGAATGAACAGCTCCGAAACAGATATGGAACAGGTCTGAACGGATAATGCTCAAGTCTGAATAGTTATAAAACAGATATTAGACAGCTCTGGAACAGGAATGAACAGGTCTGAACGGATATTAAACGGCTATTGAAACAGATAAGCTGTTTTCAGACTTTAATACTATTGAGTGTGCTCATAACTATCGGAAAAGCTTTATAAAAAATGAAGAAATACATTCACAGAGTGTCCAATATATATCACAACATATATCTTTGATATCGGTTGACTATTGCTCTTCCTCCATTGTTATACTTCTTAACCATATGCGTATCGTCAACCTAGTGACTAATATGCTTGTGTTCACAAATATATATAACAATCAAACATTTTTCTATAGCGACCCTCATCGATATTACTGTCTTTATCTATTGCTAGAAAACCATATTTATTTTTCCAACACTCGGCACAAACTTCTTTAAACTTATCGAAAGTCATATCAGTGTTGACATGATCGGCATATATATGCCGAAGATTTAAATCATCTTGTTTAAATAAAATAATAAAATTAGAATTGTCTCGTATTAAATGTTTTGGTATTCGAGTATACGTCTGACATAAGTAGAAACAATCAACCGACTTATGTCGACCCATGCTAAAATATGCTCTAATTTTATCTTTTGTCTCGCAAGCAATATCATCGAAAATAAAAACAGAGTTTTCTAAAGCTTAAAGCTTTGCAGGGATCTATGATGTTATCATTTTCCGAATACTTCAAATATTTAACATCCTTCACGTTATTCATCACTGCCTCTAGAAATTGATATTTAGGCTGGTAAAGTGACTTAGAATAAACATAGATATTGTTAAATTTTAGACCATTCTCTTCGGTAATCAAACTCATAAGAGTATTGGTTTTTCCACAGTTAGATGGCCCACATATTATACCTCTGATAGTATTAGGTAATATTTCCCCATGTCTTCGTTTAGAATTATTGGCTACCAAACCGTCGTCCAAATTTTTAACCTTTAAGGTTACCTTCTGCTTAACGATACGCATTTCGCGATAATGAGGCTATATAATACGATCATCTATTAATATATCTTTCATTGAAATATCTACATTCAAAGAGGGTAGAGGTGTATTAAATTCACTAATTAATAAGTTACCGGCAGAATTACATCTGCCGGGCTACCAATACTGCGGTCCTGGTACGAAACTGAACCAACGTGTAGCACGTGGCGAACAAGGAATTAATCCGCTTGACGCTGCATGTAAAGAACACGATATCGCCTATTCGAAGGATAGTGATACTGTAAAACGTCATCAAGCCGATCACATACTGCAAGAAAGAGCGTGGACTCGAGTCAAATCTAAGGACGCAAGTTTTGGTGAAAAAGCAGCAGCTTGGCTGGTCACTAACAGTATGAAAGTTAAAAGAAAATTAGGTATGGGGTTAAATCTAATTAAGACGAAGCGTAGAACATCTATAATGAAAAAACAAAACAGAATAGAAGGAGGCTTCGTACGAAAAATCCCGTTTAGAAAGGGAGTTGTCGATCATGTTAAGGTAGCCTTAAAAAAGTCTAAACTTAAGGATATTGTAGAAGAAGCTAAAATAGCGCTCGCTTCTGCTAAAATCGCGATAAAGAGGAATGGGGGTAAAACAAATATCAATACACCTAGAGTTATACCTCTACCGAAACCAGGGGGCATCATTCCTCTCATACCTCTATTTGCAGGCTTAAGTGCTTTAGGTGGTCTTACCGGAGGCGTAACCGGAATTGTACGAGCGGTAAATAAAGCTAGGGCATCTCAAAAAGTGTTAGAAGAGACGCAACGGCATAATAAGGATATGGAAGAAGTTGCTATGGGGAAAAAAGGTGAGGGGATGTTTTTGAAGCAATATAAAAGGGGAATGGGGTTATATCTTAAATCAAATAAGAAAACAAAAAACTGCTAAATCGACTGCCACGAAGAGCTCTCACAGACGTAGACATTTTAAAGTATGGAGATTATTTACCCTACTTCCGAGGCGTCTTTATGAGAAATAGCTTGCCGAATACACCAAAAAGCAATGAGTGTGCAGTCGTTAATCTTGATTCGAAAGAAGGGGGCCAGAGGGCCGAGTAGAGGGCCAGGTACGCATTGGGTTGCATATTCCAAGAGAAAGCTGAAAGTTCAATATTTCGACTCATACGGAAATTTATCACCCCCGCTTGAACTCGTTCGATACTTAAAAAATTGTGAAATCGAATACAACCATCCCCGATATCAGAAGTTTAACTTTTTTCGTTAAACTTCTGTGGACATTTATGTTTAGAATTTCTATATAGTCACGTGTAGAGTGCATAGTGAGTTCGGTATCATGTCGAACACGTTCACACTCAAAAGCGCTAACCACGTGCTTACTGCAGATTACTATCCTCCAATAGAATTAGATGATCGATATGAGAATGGATTAGGTCTTATAGGCCTACACACTCACAATACTATACCGAATGTCTACGAGGGGCATAATAAATTCTATTATGATAACGAGGTGTTAGAAATACCCACTGGCTCATATGAAATAGGTGATTTAGAGTCTTATATACAAAACCGATTGCCGTCTACAAACAAAAACATATTAGATAAAAGCGGTTTACTATCTATAAAACCTAACAACAACACGTTACGATGTGAGATATATAGTATTTTTTCTATAGATTTTACGAAGGAAGATTCAATCGGTCACATGCTAGGATTCAGCAAAAGCAAATTGCGCGCTAAAAGGATCTACGAATCTGATCTTCCAGTACAGATTATAAAGGTTGTTACAATTAGAATCGAGTGCAATGTAGTATCTTCTGCGTATTATGACACACGTCCTTCACACACACTCTTCGAATTTTCGCCTGCGGTGGAACCTGGTTACAGCATCAATATAGAACCTCAGAATATAGTCAATCAGTAGAGTATCTCAGCCGATTCTAACACCTCCTCATTGACCTTGATCGCATATATATTGGCGATCAAGGTCAATGAGGAGGTGTTAGAATCGGCTGAGTAGTCAAGGTCATTTAAAGGTCGAAGCAGGTTATTAAAAAGTCACACCAAAGGCAGTGTCATTTCCAAGGTCAGTCAAGGTCATGAGAAGGCCAAGGTCGTACCAAGTTCAAGGGCATTTTAAGGTCAATAACATTTGAAGGTCAAGGGTATTTGAAGGTCGAGCACATTTGAAGGTCAATGACATTTGAAAGTCAAGGGCATTTGAAGGTCAATGACATTTGAAAGTCAAGGGCATTTGAAGGTCAAAGGTGTTTGAAGGTCAAAGACATTTGAAAGTCAAGGGCATTTGAAGGTCGATGACATTTGAAGGTCAATGACATTTGGAGGTCAGTGACATTTGAAGGTCAGTGTAATGTTTGAAGTGACATTTGAAGGTTAGGGGCATTTGTAGGTCAAGTGTATTTGAAGGTCAAGGTCATCACTTAAAGATTACATCGAGGTAGGGGTTCAACCGTGAATATATAAATAATAACGAATGAATTTTTCTATCATAAAGTGTTAAGTTTTCTTAGTATTTGTTTGAACATCTAAGTAGATATGGTTGCTGCAGACGAAAGAAAAAATAGAGTGGTTGTAGTGGAATTAGAATGGAGTAGTGATGATGAGTTAAGTGAAGCTGAAGACGATATCGAGGACGATATTGAGGAGGAGCAAGGAGATGATACAGACGAGATAGATATTGAGGAGGAAGAAATTGAGGAGTACTTATTTGAAATAGAGACGATTATTTTAATCGATGATATGGACAGTAGAATGTATGACTTTGATTAATTGGATTGATTAGACATATAATGCTAAGATGTTTATTGCTACTAGTATAAATAAGTCAATGTAATTTATAAGTTTGAAATGTTTTCACACATAAAATAGTATAACATTAAGCATGACCTTCGACGAGGTGTATATATGGTGATGGTCGTTCCATTCCAGAAACAGTTGAGCCGGTTCAGTGGAGGTGTTGTTTCTATTCAGTGCATATTTAGAAAATAATAAGTCAATATGTTTGAATGTGAATACTGGGGGAAGGCGTTTACTCGAGGAGATAACAGAAGTCGCCACATGTTAACTTCTTGTAAAGGGAAGAGAATGAAATGTAGCGATAACGAAGTGGAA
Source organism: Melolontha melolontha (assembly GCA_935421215.2). Classification (NCBI taxonomy): domain Eukaryota; kingdom Metazoa; phylum Arthropoda; class Insecta; order Coleoptera; family Scarabaeidae; genus Melolontha; species Melolontha melolontha. The sequence continues at coordinate 63,203,109 of OW285241.1, read as the reverse complement.
TTAATGAAATGTGATATCTGTGATGTATATGTAGAAACAAATTGTTATACTGCACATATTCGCAGTACTTTACACCGTACTAAAGCGTTCGTAATAATCGATAATGGTGTAAAGAAGAGTGTTGGCACGTTCGGGGATAGAATAGTAAATTATCAAGTATGTGATTCGTCTCGCATATACGTTGATGTGGAAGAATTTGCAAATAATATTAGGGAGAAAGTGATAGCACTTATGGATAGTATTCTAAGTATACATACTTCTATGAAAGTGAATTTGGAATTGTATGGTTTATATTATTTATTGACGAAGGAAAATGTAGAAATAAAATCGTTTAATACTCGAAATAAAGTCATAACCCATGGAAGTAATTTATATGAGCTATACGCAGATTTTATTGATGAGATTAAGAATAAAATGAGTGAATTTCAGGAGCGCGATTCAGGTAAAATAAGATTATTGTTAATTCCTCACAGTGTTATAAATTACTATTTTTATTATATTTCAGGGTGGACATTGAGCAACGTTTTATATTTGGAAGTAAATATGAATAAGTTTAGTCCATTGAGAGGTTCCACTTATATGGACTTACCACCATCAATAAAGAAAAAGAAGGCTATAATAAATGTTCAAAATTCTGACAACAAATGTTTCGCTTGGGCCGTTACTTCTGCTTTAAGGGAACCAGTAGGACTCCCGCAAAGAGTTTCATCGTATCCACATTATAGTACAGTTGCAGATTTTACTGATATACATTTCCGTGTAAATTTAAAAGATATCCATAAGTTTGAAGAGCAAAATAATATATCCATTAATGTATATGGTATAGAAGAATGTTTTCAGAATAATGTGAGAGCTCAAGAAGTAGTGGGCCGATTATATTTTACGAAGCGGAGAAGAATAGCTCATATTAATTTATTACTTGTTACCTCAGAAAATGTAAATTCACATTACTGTTGGATAAAGAATTTGTCGCGACTAGTTTCGTCACAAAAATCTTTATCAGGACATCAAAAATACATATATGAAGGGTGTTTAATTTTCTTCACATGTGAAGATAAATTACGAAGACATGAAAATGAAGATTGTAAGCAGGTGAAGGCAGTGTTTCCCGGCACAGGATTAAAAATCAATAAGTACGGAGAGGAACTACCAGAATATGTATTAAAATTTGATAAATTTGAACGACAATTAAGAGTTCCTTTTGTGGTTTATGCTGATTTCGAAGCAATATTAAAACCTATTGATACGTCAGAACCGGATCCTTCCAAACCCTTTACTGTGAAATGTTTCGAACATGAACCATATTCTTTTGCCTATTATGTGAAATGTAGTTTAGAAATGAAACCTTTAACTGATGAGGAGCGTGATAAATATGAGCAAGAGACAGTGTGTCATATTTGTGAAAAAGCAATAGCAGTCCCTGAAGAAAAAGTTCGTGACCATGATCATATGACAGGATTTTATCGGGGTGCAGCACATATGGTATGTAATATAAATTATAAAGAGCCCCGATATATACCTATTATCTTTCATAATTTGTCAAATTATGATACGCATTTGTTTGTAAAAGTGCTGGCATTGGAAAAGGAGGATGTAGATGTTATTGCACAAAATAAAGAGAAATATATTTCATTTTCCAAAAAAGTTCACGTGGGAGATATAATAGATTGTAATGGTAAGAAAAGAAACGTGTTCTACAAGTTGAGATTTATAGACTCATTTCGATTTATGAATTCCTCTTTGACGAAATTATCATCTTATTTAGACAATGAACAATGTGGGGAAATTAGAAGATATTATATGGGTGAAAAATTTGAATTAATCCGACAGAAGGGTGTATTCCCATATAACTATGTTACGTCTTATGAAACTCTTTCATTCTCGGAATTACCCAACAAAGAGTGCTTTTCTGATATACTATCAGATAGTGACATAAGTGATGAAGACTATTGCAGAGCTCAAAGGGTTTGGAATTTATTCGATTGTAAAACACTAGGACAATATTGTGATATATATATATACAATCAGATGTATTATTACTAGCAGATGTATTTGAAAATTTTCGAAACATTTGCCTGCACAATTACAATTAGATCATGCACATTATTTTACTTCCCCAGGATTAAGCTGGGATGCTATGCTGCGTATGACGGGTATTAGTTTGGAGCTATTAACAGATGCTGATATGTTTCACTTTTTTAAAAGCGGTATACGTGGAGGTGTGAGCATGTGTTGCAAAAAAATGGAAAAAGCTAACAACGAATTCTTACCGGATTTTGATTCATCCGAAGCGAAAAAATATATTCTATATTTAGATGCAACGAATTTATATGGTTATGCTATGTCATTCAGTTTACCAGTTAGTGATTTTCAATGGTTAACAAATGAAGAACTACCGACGATGGATATACAAGCCTTAGAAGACGATGGAGATTATGGTTATGTTTTCGAAGTAGATTTAGAATATCCTGCAAATCTTCACGAACAGCACAATGACTTTCCTTTTTGCCCCGAACATGTTATTCCACCTAATTCAAAGTATGGGAAATTGATTCCAAACCTAGTCGATAAATCAAATTACGTCATACATTACTTAACTTTGAAACAATGTCTTAATAATGGTTTGATATTACGAGTAATACGTCGAGGAATTAGATTTAAACAAAGTACTTGGTTAAAGAAATATATTGATTTCAATACAAAAAAACGAAATGAATCCACCAACGAGTTTTTTAAACAGTTTTATAAATTAATGGTGAATAGTATATTTGGAAAGACGATGGAAAAGGTAGAAAATCGAGTAAATATAAAATTGGTTTCGCATTGGGAAACTATTCATAAAAGGCTTGGCGCTGAGGCGTATATAGCAAAACCAAATTTTAAATCTTGTAAAATCTTTTGTGACTCTCTTACAGCCATCGAATTAACAAAGGTACGTGTAGATTACGTAAAACCTATATATGTGGGATTCACAATTTTGGAACTAGCTAAGAGGGTAATGTATAGTTTTTTCTATGGTTTCTTAAAACCTTTGTATGATACAGACATTTCATTATTGTATACAGATACAGATTCATTGATTATAAGTGTGCAAAATTATAATGTATATAATGATATAAAAGAACATTTACATATGTTTGATACATCGAATTTTACTGTCGATAATATTCATTAAATACCTCCCACTTCACCCAGGTTGGGAAAAATGAAGGATGAATATGCTGGAAAAATTATTGAGTATTTTTATGGAACAGGTGCTAAAGCTTATTGTCTAAAACTACTTGATAAAACTGTAAAAACTGCAAAGGGAGTGAAGAAATACGTTATTGATAAAAATTTATCAGTAACTGATTATAAAACTGTGGTGGAAGATGATGGAAATATAATGAGGAAAATGTACATATTCCGTTCTGAATTACACACAATATACACGGAATTGAGGAATAAAGTTGCTCTCTCATCTAAAGATGATAAACGATATATTCTCCCTGATAAAAGCAATACTTTGGCGTGGGGTCATTATAAAATAGAAGGCATTACACGGGAAGAAAACTTACAAAATATTCTTTTAGAACTAAATGCTCTGACATAGATATCTTTTGTAAATGTATTAGTCATTAATGTATTTTTAGCAATGATATAAATTATGTGCATCTTTTGTAAATGTGTCTTATAAATAATTGTAAGTTGTTTAATCCAACTTGATATTAGTTAATTCTACTTATTTGTATTAATTATTTATAAAATAAAAAACATTTCAGACTTATTTAGTACTTTTTATTTTAAATTATATTATCAGCTAAACCTCTACAACACATTATCCTTAGAAATCCAAGAGTTGTGTGATGAAGGCATGCCAAGCCACTTTACGAGAACTTTACCCTTCTGTCGTCGTATAATTTTTTCAACAAGATATACGTCCGGATGCTTCACTTTCAGCAACTCTGATTCGTAAAACCCCCTAAAATATTCTGTTTTTGCGAATCTTGTAGTAGATAGGTACTGGGGAAGGTATTTTGAACTTTTCTTACTGTGAATATCACGAATTTCGACCAATTTGGCGTATACATTTTAGAAAACACGTGCCTGTATTTACTGATACGAACGAAGTCTCCCACCTTAAAATTTGAAATTCTTGGATCACCTACTTTAATATTACTATAAACTGTATTCAAAATACTTCTAACGTTTCTTTGATTAACTGCTACAGGTTTGTGCCTTGTTGTTCGATGTACGGTATTATTATAATCTTTGACTAGTCCTTGCAACATATCTATCCAACGATAATTCCCATTGAAGCTGAATTCCTTCCACATCTTATTTTTTAGGGTTCTATTAAAACGTTCGACAATGGAACTTTTTAGATTGGAATAGGTAGTGTAGTGATTAATATTATACTGATCCATAAGCTTCTTGAAATGAGAGTTGAAAAATTCCTTTCCTTGGTCGCTTTGAACATTCTTCGGAATATTTTTTTCCCAGTTGAGTGTATGGATTTCATGGCGTTCATTACTTCAATCGCTGTCTTATTTTTTATTGGAATTGCCCAGGCGAATTTCGAAAATGTGTTTATACATACGAAAATGTATTTGAAATTGTCGTTTTCTTTTGCGTACGGTATCATTTCAACCAGATCGATTTGAAATAAGTCCCGCAATCCTTTTATGATGACCCGACGTCGAGTAAACCTCCTCCGAGCTGGTCTATGTATTTCATTTACAACATCCCTCCTAATTGACGACATTTCCTTCGATGACTATTTCCGCAAATACTGCTTCTGTTTTTGGTGGCGTAGGTTTGGTACCAACGTATATCAACCTAAACGTTGTTCCTTCTGTCAATTCTATCGGTCTCTTGGAATTAAATAGTTCCTTATCAATTTGCAGTGTTGTTAATTTCTCGTTAGAATAGTGTACATTTATAACCTTCCCACGATATAATTTATTCTTATATAAATAAGTATGTTTCGCCAATGACGTACTTACATAATAACCCATGATGTCAATGGAACCGTCACTATATATTGGAATAATATAGTTCGAAGTTGCTGTTGCACTGGGAGAAGGAATATTTTTTTTATGCATTTGTAATACTTCTTGAAATTTAGGATGTTTGAGAAAGTCTGAGACCACGTCTACATGCATTAAATGTCTCTTAAGGACATGCTTGTTTATGTGTCTTCCAAATTTATCTATTGTCATCGTTACCTATCATTGGTGTCGAAATATAAACTGTCATACAACCAAGAATTTACAAAGTATACAGAGAGACTATTTTATAATTTTTGACTCTTTCAACTCCTCTATTATTGACAATATCTCGTTCTGGTGCCCTGAGTGACCGGCATCCTTCGATGCTACTAGTAGCCTCAATCTATCACAGAGTTCATTCACATCGTCCCAGTACTTATATTCAATTTTACTTTTAGGTACAACCATCTTTTGCATGGATACCTTATTTGACAAACCTAAGCCAGTCTTCCAAGTTCGACTCCACCAAACTTCAGGTTTCTTCCCTTGTATAATAGGTTTTATAATTGATTTGTATTTAAAACCTTTATTGGCTGCAAACTTCCTACCAGGATCGTAATCAACTCGATGAGAGTTTGTATCACTGAGAATAAATTTATAATTCTTTGCATCAGCATATAAAAATTTCCCTGGTTTCTTCTTGAAAAGCAATTCTAGTAAACCTTTTGTTGCCTTATAAGTGAATTGACCGATGATAATGTTGGGTCCATCAAATCTAACATCAGCGTTTCCAATTTTTAAATCCCCACCGACTTCGTGAACACCATATTTTTCATCAAATTCATCGTTTTCATCGGTCATTAAACCGATAAGATATGGCCGTATAGTACGATCTAATCTCTCAATGATTCTTTAACTTCATCCGTTTCTAGAAGGGTTTTATTCAACAATTTGTTAGCAATTATCGACTTAGCTGGACGCGTACTCAATAGTGATACGGCATGTGCCATTGATTTATCTAAATCCATACTTCCACTTGTATCTGTTTCGTCATCTTTACTTCCATCTTCTTCCCTTCCTTCTGGCGTTTCTGGCAACAGGTGACCTATGTAGTCATCTTCTAAGAATGTAGGTTGTGTGAATGACGTTGACATCTTAGGTGTTGGGGCATCTGGTTCAGAGTCCAGTGTTGCTAGAACTTTAGATGTTCGAGGTGTAGTACCAACTCCTTCCAATTTGCGCTTGGTCGGGGAAGAATGAGTGTATGGGCTAAACCAGGACACATGTTTTCGTGAAGGTGTCCCTTGCCGTATAATAGACGTTCCTTGTACTGCTGCATAGGATTTTTCTGGAAAAATTTCAGACCATGTGTCTGGTGTATCCTCCATAGCGTCCTTCGAGTGGGCGGTTCTACTTTGCTTCGGAATGGTACTACCTAATTTCACGGCAATTTCTTGCAAAGTTTGGATATAGGTGCATACTGTATATCAATATCTCTTTGAGACTTCGCGATATCAGCCCTTAGTGTTCTCAATTTTTCTTTTAAAACTGTGCGAGCTTTTACTAAATTATTTATTAATTTATCATCCATGTCTCTTTACTATTTAACGAATACTTAAATAGTGATGTAGATTTCCTAAAGTAGGATCCTTTTAATGGTGTTTTTAGAGGCACTTATTGTAAATGTATATAAGTATCAAAACCTAAACGGTATCTTCCTTCATTATACTTACAGTCAGTATCGATAAATAATAGACCAAATGATTTCTTCCAACACATTCTGCATACGTTTAAAAACTGTTCAAAACTTAAGTCATGGATGTGATCGTTAAATATATGTTTCAAATTAGTACCATCTTGTTGAAATAAAATTAAAAGATTTGTATTATCCCTCAACAATTGTTTAGGAATAGCACTATATGTTTGAATTAAATAAAAACAATCTAAATTCCGATGCCTACCGAAAGAGAAGAACTGCTTGACAATATTCAAATTAATAGTGGGTATATCGTCAAATATAACGACTGAATAGTCGGCAACTTGGTCCGGTGTTATCATATCAATCGGATCCGTATATTCAAAATAACCTATCTTTGGAATAGTTTCCATTACATGTTTGAGATATTCATATTTCTGTTGATGAAGAGATCCACAGCAGATGTAAATATTTTTGAAGCGCAACCCATTAGGATGTAATAATAAAGTAAGGAGGGCATTCGTTTTACCACATCCTGAAGGACCCACTGTTAGTGCTCTCTTACAAGTACCACCAAATAGATTGCTGCGTCGGTTAAAATTCTTCTCATTAAATGCGGAATCGTAGTTGTATAAAGGTAATGATAATGGTTGTGCTTCTAGCTGCATACTGCACTTCATGAATTCACGATGTATACTGAACCATATTAGTTTTAGACGCTTCTTATTAATTGAAAAAGCAAATTTCTACATCTTAAATGACATTAAATTTTATTATATTTATTTACATTATTTACATTTCATTATATTTTTACATATTAAAAGACATTAAATTTATTATTTTATTTCAAATTTGTGCAATATTTGCTTTATTATTTAAGTTACTAGCTGTACACAAGCTTTGGCATCGGTAATATTCCTGATGGAAATGGTGGGTCATATCCTGATGGAAATGGTGAAGGTGGACGTGTTGAAAATGGTGAAGTACAAATGTTGAAGAACAAAAGTTGGAAATCATGAAGCACAAAAGTTTGAAGAAATTATTGAAGAGGAAATTGTTGAAGAGATAGGAAATAGTTGAAGAGATATGAAAATAATAATAAACAAAATTAATAATATTAATTTTGTTTATTATTTTCATACCTCTTCAGCAGTTCTCTGATGACCTTCTGTGGGGCCATCGCCACCGGTTTTGGCACCGGTTGGGCAGGTGTGTGAATAATTTCTTCATCATTTGATGATCCCCAAGAGTCATCCGCTATCTCTGAATACGGCGGCGGCTTCAGTGATGATGCTTGCGGCCGCGGTGTTGATGTTTGCGGCTGTGGTGTCGGCGGTGGTGTTGAAGGTGCTGGTGTTGTAGGTGTTGGTGGTGTTGGTGGTGCTGGTGTTGATGGCATCGCTGCGATACCGATACATTGAGTATCGGTGAACGGCGGCCTGGTGTCGATGTCACCGTCACCAGCACTTTAGTAGGTGCGGAAGTATTTAGCTGGAATTCCTGTAAATGTAATATCTTTATATTGAGCTCCATGAAAAAGGTTAAAATCAACAAACATATTAACACTATTTCTTCTGACGAATATCACCCCATGGAAAAGATAATGTAAATATTCCCAAATCCATACTTCCTTACCAGATGTCACCCCAGGATATTGACAGTTAGACAGTTATCCTTACAGTAATATACAGTGATATATTAACTGTAAGGATGACTGTAAGGATGTTGACAGTTACATTTACTATAAATATTGTTATTGTAAGGTGGAAGGATGGACAGTTATATTTACTGTAAATATTACTACAAATATTACTGTAAATATTTCCAAATCATTATTCCCAAATCATACTATTACGGTCTATGTCTACGTACGAGGGTCTAACTTCGTTATTGAACATATCAATAAATCAAAGTCTGCAGCGCAAAATTTAAAAGCATGTAATTAGTTTAAAGTACCAATAAATCAATCTGTAGTGCAAAGTTTAAAAGCATAATAAATTATCCATCAACACTGTCATCATCATTACTATTGATATGTTCAACTATAAAAGCTTTGATTTGTCCGAATCGATTTTTCTTCCTCCGGTAAGATTGAACTTTCTCATTAATATGAACATCTGGGATGTTCGTATTAATGGCACCATTATGGAGTTGAAGATACAGGTCGAGGTCTGCGATCCAACCGGATACCTGCTCATTCATATGAGCAAGGGAGGCATCTCTAACTGACGAATTTCTCTCAAGGTGCGACATAACTTTGTCAGAAAGTTCTTTAAAATCCGCAGCGAGAGTGTTGCGTGGTTGACGTTGATGTGATGGAAATGGTTGAGGTTCTGATAAGGGCGGTTGTGTTTGAGGTGCTTGATATTCTGGTTCAAATGGTTGATATTGAGGTGGATGACATTCTTGTTCTAATGAAGGTGGATGTAGTTGAGTTTCTAAAGGAAGTGGTTGAGGTTCTCCATTTGATCTAGTTTCGGAGGCTTGTTTTTATCTTTGGTAGGGGGTAATCAAAGGCGAAGGGGTAGGCGAAGGGGTAATCAAAGGCGAACGATGGGGCAGCGGTGAATTTTGATCTCGAGGATCTCGACAAGGATCTGGTTGAGGATCTGATTGAGGATAATCTCGAGAGGGAGGATGATCTCGAGAGGGATCAGGTTGAAGCGGTGGATTGCCAGGTGAATGAGCAGATAGAAATATAACCGATGATGACTCATGTGCCACTACTGGTTTTTCTATAGGTGATAGGTCCACTGGTGGTGGTACTGCAGCAGCTGACACCATTACAGTACCAGAGTGTACCTGTCTACCCAGAAGTAGTCTCTTGAGAGTACTACTACTCTCTCTCACACTAGAAATGGGTGTAGAAGCAATTGCATGCGTCAAAGCAACTGTCTGCGTCTGTGTATTTGTCAGTTGTCGTCGTTTTTGTTCTCGTCGCGTCTGTGTATTTGTCTGTTGTCGTCGTTTTTGTTCTCGTTGTTGTTCTCGTCGTTGTTTTTGTTCTAATTTTCGTTGTTCTCGTCGTCGTTGTTGTTCTCGTTGTCGTTGTTTTTGGTACTGTTCGTAATCGAATTGTCGTTGGTACTGTTCGTAATCGAATTGTCTTTTCATTTCAGCAGTTGCTCTACCCATTTCAGCAGCGCCCAGCGGTGCAATAGTAGCAACTTGAGACAACACCGTCGGAAATTCTGTCTCTGACATAGTAGGAACAAATACGCTAGCAGTTCTCATTACAGCTGCCCTCGTAATTGTTCCGACTACATTAGCAGGGGCAACGGTAGATACCGCTCTATCTGCCGCCGCCGACAGTATTTCATCATCTATTTCTGGAAATACCAGTTGCTCTAGTCCTTGCATAAAAGGTCCTTGATTGGAAATATTAATATTGGAAATATTTATGAAGCTTTGAGGGTTAGGGTTGTCAGTATCAGGGGGAAACACCTGTTGCTGTGATGTTGGTTGAGGCGAGGTTGGTGTTTCCTAAAGAATAATAAAAATGAGGGAAGGAATCCAATTAATTCGAATTATTTAAATACTGATACTAAACTTTCAATTTCAAATATTGAATTTCAAATATTGAATTATAATTTTATTACTTTTCAGGGTACATAAAAGAAGTAATTACTTTCCTACTTTTAGAACACAAAAGAAATAAAATATTTTCAAAATTAATGTATTATAAATGTAATACATTAATTTTGAAAATGCTATATTTCAAATTTTATTCAGATATAAGAAATATATAACAGTGAATTATAAATAATTAAATAAACAAATACAAGAAAAAACAAATATAAATATAGTAGTAATATTAATAATATAGATGTTTACTTACCATTGTATAACTTGTAATGTCTATCCCAGTAAAACTAACTCGTATTTATATGAAAATAGGGGCAATTAATTATGTAAATTAACATTTTAGAAATTTCAAGTGACGTCAATTTTGACCTATTATATAATACGTACAAATTTACAATATAAATTTGCATATGTTAATAAAAAATTCCGTCGCATTTTTTGCAAAAGGTCAAGTCTCAATTAATTATGTAAATTTACATTTTAGAAATTTCCATTGACGTCATTCTTGACCTATTACATAATACATGTACAAATTTGCATTATAAATTTGCATATGTTAATCAAGGTCAAGTTGACATTTTAGATATTAGGTGTGCCCTTGAACACCGGGAAAATTCCCAAATTCTTCAGTTCTTCATCGAAAAGTGGAGGGGGAAATTTTTGAATGTAGGTCACGGGGGGGGGGGGGCTGCCCCAATCCCCACCTCCGCGCGCTCTCTTCGCGCTATCGCGCTCCGTGGCGTCGCTACGGTGTGGATTGGTTCGGGGGCTCGCCCTGTTCTCTCTCTTTTTCCTTTTTTTTCTTTTTTTCCCTTTTTTTTTCCTTTTTCCTTTTTTTCTCTTTTTTTACTTTCTCTCTTTCTCTCCTTTCCCTTTTTTCCGTTGTTTCTAGAAAACCCTCCCACACCCCTCGTCTAAATTCAATACCTAACATTATATTAATAAAAAAATTTAATCTCAAGTATTTATTTATAGCTACATACATAAATACATTACAAACATTAATACACTCTATTAATACACTATATTAATACAAAAACTATAAATAATTCTGTCTACACATATATCTATTTCTTCTCCTAACAGGTCCATCAACAACATCACCGTCAATTACATAATGACTTACACATGGTCTACATCCAATTAAATCAATATCTTCTTGATAACTTCTAGGTAATCGACGCCAAACAAATTCTAAACTCAAACATCCTATATTGCTCATTAAATATGTCTTAGGCACATAAAATAAATCATCATCCAATCCAGAAAAATTTCCATCAATTTCAAGTCGTCGCAACACATTACCAACCCGCTCCACAACATAACTCCTCATAGCACTCCACGCATAACCCATTATAACAATAATTAAATATAGCCAACTTTATTATCTTTCAACTTTATTTCTAACAAAAACTTGTACAATCGTTCCACATTAGACAAAGCACAAACAACATAATTACTAACATGAAAACTACAACTTGGCTCTCCTCTTCTAATTTTTTCCGCATATACTAAATCTATTATTCGTCGATCTATAATACGTTTCAAAAAATCCAATTTTTCTCTACCCTTAACAAACACTAAATCAACACCTCTACACAATCGTTTAATTATATCATCAAACTCGCTTGCAGCTAAATAACCATTTTCCCACTTCAAACCATGATGACAATTAAAAGCATATCTTGCAACTTGCCGATCTTCTTCTGCCAATACACCAAAACTCAAAACCGGTTTGAATATAAAATGACTCCTCTTAAATTCACTATCACAAGTAGCCAACTCCTTAGGCATCAAACTATAACTATTAAATCGATACTATTGAAAATCTATAATTATATATTTCTTCCCACTTAAATCCAGCATCTTTAACTAAACAACCTTCTCACCCAATCAGTAACCATACACTACACAACCACATTCCATAAACTGTATTTATCATATCTCCCACCACCCATCTTACTCCTCAAACAAACAAAAGATACTAATACTGTCGCTACACCACCTTATTAAATGGTGAATACTGATACAATTTATTATGTAATATCAAACAATACATAACCGTATCTTTTGGTATATTATCTTTCGCCGTAAATTCAATTCTAATCTCCACACCACTTCTATGTATAGTACCTTCCTGATGTGAGCAATCAATACCAATTAATGGACACAATTTAAATTGGCTTAATTTTAACATCGGCTCAGTATATTCATGACCATAATAAACTTGTTGAAATCTAGAATACATATTATATAAAACGGCTACACGATTTTCATCAAAATCCACTCGAACATTTTCATATGGATATTTTTTACCATTTAAATAAGCTGTCACATCAGTTAAATTAATTGCATCAAATCTACTCATATTTTGATCCACTTTCCCTTTCTTCCCAGCCTGAAAACCCAAAATAATATATGTAGGTGTCTCTAAATGTGGAGCTGTCTTAATAGCCCAACTATATTTTGTTGTCTCTGGAATTCCCGGATTTTCATGAATTTCTCATCCTCTAAAAAACATTTCCATTATAGTATTTTTCGTTGTTAATTTAGTTAACGCCAAATCCTGACTTAAACCAACTTTAGCATGTGGTACCCGCCATACAATAGCATTAATAGTTAAACTAACACCCTCATTAATAGCAGCACTTGAATTATATATTACATCATTATCATCAGCACATCTCTTCAACACAAGATCCTGAGACATATTTAAAATAACAGACTTAAAATCTTCTGCGAAACCCATTAACATCTTCAATGGTATACATATACTAAAGTTCCTTTATTATCTAAAACCGGAGCCATTCCAGTAGAAAATTCCCAACCACAATTTTCCAATTTATTTATATAACTTGGACTATGAGAAAAATATCCTTTCATAGTCGATGTAATACCTACATTTCTTACTTCATCCACCTCCACTCCACTAATCACATATCTGATATTGCTGAACATAAAAGCTGCCGCATTATTAATTAAAAACGCTGTAGCACTAGCCTTACTTTCATCACTAAACAATCGTAACTTCCCCTCAATTAATAGTTCTGACTCCGATGGTAAAGTATACTTATCTATTTCTGGTACCACAATTCTAATCTCATCATTATTTTCATATCTTGGTGAACCAAACGGAACATGATTATGATATTCCAACTCCATAATAGAATTATCTATTCGAACCCTTCTTAAAATATCTAAAACTTCCATTTTTAAAATTGTTACTATCACACTTTCACAACAAACTTCTTCTCTAGACAAATATCTTTCTATACTAAAGCATAATCCTCTCTTTATTTTTTAATATCCCAAAATCAACATACCAAAACTCCCTCTCACTTAAATAAATCTACATCAAAACTTTATATCCCATACCTTTCAAAAACCGCCTATTCTCATTTGTTAAACAATTTCGTACCCTCACCCCACCAATAATCCTCCACAACTTATTCACTAATTTCCGTGAAGAATTTCTATTCCTCCTCCACATTTTATTAATACTACTGCTCCTCATTATTCTCCAATTTATAATCTCAATAATTCAAATTAATATGTGAAATATCCAATATTCACCTTTGACATCTATTACTACACACCCTACTTAATCAACAATTGTACTAATACTATTCTTTAATTATTTAAATATTCACTAATATATACAATCATTTCCCCTCAATAAATCATTTACTATTCCTAAAACATAAAACATTTATTTTTAAAACCTATCGTCTCCTAATCCTCAAATATATTGTCATCTCTTCACCTCTTACATCAATTGGTTGACCTATCTGATCTACAGCCCGAATAATAATATCAGATCATACATTAGTATTTACAGGCATATAAATTTTCTCTTGCGGAACCTCTATAATTTTAAAACCTGGTGGAACATTTGGATAAAAATGATACAAAACATGTGATAATTCACCTTTAATGTATGATCCATAGCACTAATTCTATTTATATCAACTATTTCATCACTATGAATCAGTATCTGTTTTCCAATAACCCTTCTATAAAAACCTAATAAAGAACCAATGGAATTTTCCACTCCAAAATCAATATCTACAGACGCCTTCATAAACACTTTCATAGTATTACTATTACCAGTTAATAAGAAAAAATGTTTTGCTCCTTCCGCAACCCGTAAATGCTCATCGACATATTTCTGTAAATCCATTATATCATAAGTACCCTCCGGAATAATTATCTCCTTCCAAGCACTTGACTTACTTCTTGAATATTTAAACACATTATTTTTACTAGTTACATTAGGGATAGAATTATAAGTTTGCAAACTTAACATACACATTTCGTATTCACCATTTAAATATATAGGTGGATTCAGTACACAACCCACCTCAGATCCCTTCCCTGTCAAAACAAAAGCCAAATTATTCACACTTCCATTACCATCCGCATCCATTTCTAATTTAAATTCAACTTTCCAAAATCGTTGCACTAATATTTAATAAAACAATCGCAACAAACTCCTTCTTATTTAATAAATCCTTTCAAAAACAATAAACACAAATGTCCACAATTTTCACTGTTACTGTCTTGATATCTTTCATAGTTATACTGTAAAACACCACCACCATTCGATAATAAATACTTTTCAACCTCAATCGGAGGTCTTAAATCACCGTAACTATCACAATAATTTATTACAGCATTATTTTTCTTATATGCTACCCAATGAGTCCCTTCACCAACATCATCATCCAAATTTACTATTCCATTCTCTCTTTTGCGTATAATTTTCGGTAACACATCTTTACTAAAAATACCCCGAAATTTACCAATTCTCCACCTTTGAACATACATCCACAAATCTTTTTCTGTTAAAGGCCTTCGAGGTAAACTACTTATCAGTTTTTTGAACTAGCACCTTCAGGTAAATAAACACCACAACCAGATTTATACGGCTTTACATATAATCCACTTCCAACAGATACACCACACCCAGACTTATATGGTTTCACATATAAACCACTCCCAGATTTTGATTCCATAGCAATATTATGTCGCTTTGCTTCATCTAATTGATCCCTTTCAGCTTTTGCAGAAGTTACTGCTTTTGCAATTGCTGCGGCACCACCACCTAATGATCCTAAAGCACCTAATGCTGCAAATAATGGGATTAACGGTAAAAATCCACCTTTTTTTGGTATCGCAATTACCCTAGATCGCCGATATTTTATTCTTCTTCCAGATTTTATTAAACTTTGATATGCAACTCTAGCCTTCTCTAAAACACCCTTCTTCTTACCAATCCGTCTTATTGCATTCCGTGCTTTCTTCATTGCTTGCAAAAATGAAATAGCACCACCTAATCGATACCCCTGCCTTCTCCTCCTATAACTTCTTCTACTACCCTTCCTTCCACTTTTACTCGTTTCTTTCCGTTGCCTACTCCAACCCATACCTAATTTTGTTTTAGCTTTCATAGCAGCTGAAACAACAGTTGCAGCTAATCTTTCTCCTATACCTGCGTCTCTACTCTTCACTCATTTCACAGCTTTTTCATACAATTACTCATCCGCTTCGTGCCTTTTTAACAATTTACTTGATTGAGAATATGATATATCGTGCTCTTTACAAGCCTCATCCAAAATATTCACCCCCTTATCACCTCTTTTCAATCGTTTTTCTAATTTCGTTCCTGGACCACAAAATCTATAACCCGGTATGTGCAATTCTACTGGGAGCTTATTTATCACAGTATTCAACAATCCACCACCTTTCCTTCTGCGTGCCTTATTCAAACTACCACTTCTAAATACCATCACAATCTTATATATTAAACTATCTCAGTCAACATCAACAATCTAAATGACAAAAACCGCATCTGCAATTACAATATATAAATACTTAATAGTCGATTTCACTTAATCCTAAAAACCTTAAAATTTATCTTACAGGATTAATTTCTTACAAATTTAAAAAATAAAGCACATTAAATTTATTTTAATATTATATTTCATAATCATATATAATTTTTCCTCAAATAATTTACATCATTTTTAATTTTTTGAGGCGAATACATAACTAACTCCTTCATTATACAAACACATTCGGATATTACACCACTATACATTCGATCGATTTCTACATCCACTTCTCCACCACTTTCAGCTACACATCGGACCATATCATTATAAAATACATTATATTTCATATCTTCTAAAACAGCTAATCGACAATCCAATGTTTCCTTCAACCGCCATAACTCCGATAAACTTTCAAACGCTAAATACACATACTCGCCACCTTTTTCTATCTTCACAATTCTACTTACTCCATCAAATGATTCAGGTGAAATTCGAATATTCATACCTCTAAAAATTGGAAATATACCAGTATTATAATCAAAATACTGCCTTAACTTTGCAGTCTCCGCCATTACCCACTTCCATTCCCTTGAATTAAAGCATACACATTGTTTTTTTACACCAACAATTTTTAACCTTAGTTCAAAATCTTGGTGTGGTAATAAACCAATACATATTGAATGACTTTTATTCAAAAAGAAAATTTTTTCTCCTACTAATGGTAACTCCCAAATTGGTTCTCTAACATATTTTCAACAAATCTTTCACCACTTGATGTCTCTCGTGCAAAATTCTCTGCAGCTACATCTATATGTTCCCAAAATTTATTTGATTCAGACATTTTATTAAAAAATTCTTCAATACCCAAATCTGCCTCAATATCTCCAACCACTTGTAAACCTCTATCAATACTATTATCTTTTACCACTTCACTTTCTTCCACTACCAAGGAACCACTATTATCTTTTTCCAATTCACTTTCTTCCACAATTAAAGAACCTAAAGAACTCCGTGGTACCTCATTAAACTTCCGCTTCAACATATTCTCTAATACTAGCATATATTTAACATAAGCTAACTTTATATACCCTAACATTGTCCCCACCCTAACATTCTTCTTTATTCTTTAAACTTCAAATGACCTTAATCATCCTCAAACAATTCTAAAACCTCCTCATTGACCTTGATCGCCAATAAATATTGTTGAAAATAATATAGAAGCTTAGTATACTGAAACCAGCGATTAAAACAAAATGTCCCAACACCTAGAATTGATATTAGAAGCAGTCAAGTTTGTTTATGAAAATTATGGTCATCTATCTGGTATTAAAACAAATCTAATAGAGTATATTCCATTAGATTTATTTAAAACGAAAGTAGCCCCAATATGGATAGAGGAGTTCTGGCATTTAATTTCACCTGACAAACAAATTGAACTAGAAGAATATCGACCGTGTTTTAGACACTATAATACCGGTGAGGAACAAATTGACGGTCCAGCCCCATCAAAGAGAAATTGCTCAGTTTGTAAAAAGAGTATTACCCAACAATTTAGAAAATTTAGAATACCGAAAAAGAAAAAACTAAAACATTAAATATGATTTAAATAATATATGTTATATACTAAAAATTATCTTCATTTATCAATAAAAATGTTAGATAAACAGTTCTGTGGTTTTTTATTTATGTTTAATTATCAATAAAATGAAAGAAAAAACAACTCTGTGGATCCGATTCTAACACCTCCCCAGTGACTTTGAAATCAAGGTGACATTGACATTCAAACGACCTACACACAACGTTGACCTTCGAATGACCTTAGCCACCACCATCCAATTCCAACACCTCCTCAATGACCTTGAAATCAAGGTCGCTCATCCTCAGCCGATTCTAACACCTCCTCATTGACCTTGATCGCCAATAATGCATGCGATCAAGGTCATTGAGGAGGTGTTAGAATCGGCTGAGATACTCTACTTCAATCTACCAACAACAACAAAAACCATTAGCAATATTACGTTAACGTTGCTAGATCAAGAAGGAGATCCTGTAAATTTTCGAGGTGAGCAGATCGTTGTGCGTTTAGAATTAAAGCGATTATAATGGGTTTGGAGTTTAACAGATCATATAAAGAACCCCCTTATCATCAGACGATGGCCATTCAGTCTCCGACGACTAACGTACTAACACATCTAAATCAAGGATTCCTCTAATCATTAGGATTTGTTGTAAACGATGGAAAAGTTAGACATTTACGCAAAGTTAAACTTCGACGAAACGATTACTAAGGAGGAATATCATACATATTACCCCCGCGCCAATAACTTCAATGCGAACGATGAAATACGTATACCAATAAATAATCAAGATGTGTACACAATTCCAGGAGACAGCTACATATATATTGAAGGTACATTTAAACCGATCGTAGATGGGACTGGCTCTTGTGAGCTCATAAATAATGCATACGCGTTTCTGTTTGATCAACTTCGATATGAGATAAATGGTGTCGAAATTGATCGTTGTAATAAACCTGGAATAACTTCTACCATCAAAGGTTTCTTGTCTTTAAGTGATAATGAGAGTAAGTCTCTACAAATGGCGGGATGGTATCCTTTCGAAAATACAAGCCAGCCGACACTATCAGGCGAGACATTTAGTGCATGCATTCCCTTAAGGTTTATAGTCGGATGCTTCGAAGACTATAGGAAAGTGGTCGCCTATACCTCCCAAGAGCTGATACTGTTACGAAGCCGATTAGATGTTAATTGTTATAAAAATATTGAAGCGGGTGGCACGACAAAAACTAAAATAGATATAAGTAAAATTGAATGGCATGTTCCACATATTGTTATGAACGACTCTATTCGTTTAAATTTATTAAAAACTTTAAACGCTAATAAACCTATCTACATGCCATTTAGAAAATGGGATTTGCATGAGCTACCATCTTTAAGAAACAATAAAAAAGATGTGTGGAGTGTTAAAACGATTACAAATTTAGAGAAACCACGCTTCGTAATAATAGCCTTCCAAACAAATAGGAAGGATAACTTAACTGCTGACGCTGGTCGATTTGATTACGTGTCAATCACTAATATAAAATTATACTTAAACTCCGAGACCTATCCCTACAATAATCTGAATTTACAAATGGATATTAAGCGGTACGCTTTAGCATATAGGATGTATGCATCCTTTCAGTCTTCATATTATGGGAGAACGGTCGCTCAACCTCTAATAGATTATAACGCTTTCATTGATTACCCCTTCTTAGTCTTAGACGTTTCTAAACAAGCAGAGAGCATAAAAGCTGGTACCGTAGACATAAAACTTGAGTTTGAGTCAGACACTCCTTTCCCTAACAATACTACTGCTATCTGTTTAATCATTCACGACAGCGTCGTAGAATACGCTCCGCTTACTGGAATAGTGAAAAAAATAGTATAATTATTACTAATAAATCGTGTATTTAAAACGATAGCATGAAAGTTACCTTCGATAGTCTTCCGATACAATATTTATGGCTCGATAGAGAAGAAAGAAAATCCGACTGGATGTCTATAGCTGCCAACAGATGTCGTTTTGAAAATAGAATCAGGAAAGTGGACAATATCATCAGACATGTTTTATCACGCGTTCATAGAGATCGAATATATAGACAGCGTTTAATCCCAGCTCTAATTATTGATATCCAGGGGTTCAATACGCCCAACTTCACCCCCAAGGAGATGTTTATTACCGATGGAGATCGTTCGATACATCTGCTATTTAAATCTGTGATACCATTTCGTAAATTACCATTAAAAAATCAAAACGAAGCTAGGTGGCTAACACATAGTTCTTTTCATATTCCCTATGATTCAGGGTTTATAGAATTAAAATATGTATCCTCGATTTTAAATAATGTCTGTAGGACTTACAGCCGGATATATGTTAAAGGGTATCAGAAAGCTGAATTCCTAAAGAAATATATTGATATAGAAATTATAAATTTAGAATATGCTAAAAATGTACCTATTTTAAATATACAATGTAACGCCTGTTTTTATCATAGTAATTCTTATTCCGCATGCTCACAAAACAATGTTAAAGTACTTGCAAAATATGTACATACATATGTAGGAACTTAAGCAAATAAATTATATAATATGTCAATTGTTCTGTTTTTTTTTATGAAGAATTTTTTCCCAGTTATATTGTGAATAATACAATAGATGTATTTATATCTATTTCTGAATACGACCTCGATAACAATGGGAAATATGTTCTCTCAGGTTTGGTACCTGATCAAAAAAACTTTTATGTATCTTCGATTTTAGGGGGCCTCTTTGTGTAAATAATATACAATAGTCCGTGTGAATTTTAAACAGGTGGAAACACGAAAAAAGTCTGAATTTCTATATCTAATATTCGTACTTGCAGATATCTCTTTCTTCCTATATTTTTATTCTCTTTTAGTCAGATATGCACCTATGATATAATATAATGTTTAAAGCGCCTGCGCTAGCTCTGATATTTAATCTAGTAATAATAATAATAATATATGTTTATTTCAAAAACTCATATATATGTACAAATTACAAACAATAAATATAATACTAGACATAATTTCAATCCAGAATGCAGACAGTTAAACAATATACATGAAAATAAACAAAAGGAGAATAACTCATGAAAATACAAGTATTTTGTTATGAGTATCTAATTATATTATTTCAAAGCTCGTGTGCACAATTACAAGTGTAAGTGTCTCTTTCGGTTATATTGTCATAATAATTGGTATAGAGGCTATAACAAGTTCTTTTATTTACATTGGCAGGTAAGTATCCTTTCCGGTTATAATGTCGTGGTAAAATTTTCTTTGCTTACTAAAAATCCATATTTTAATTCTCTTTTTCCAGACGTATGAGAATGGGATATGTTTAAGCTCCTCAGGAATTTGATCATATAGCCTCAGTGAGAGGTAGGTGAAACTTTTTTGGCCAATTGATTTTAACTGTCGAGGTTTTGCTGTAATGGCAAGCTTATTTCTTGTACTATAATGATGGTTGAGTAATGGTATTCTAATTTTCCTACTTTTGAGGTATAACAGTGTTTCCAGGCAGTATATCTGTCGGGCATCCATTACGCCAGCCTCACTGAAAAGGATGTCACTGGGGTAAGTTCGCTCTTTTCTCATCATAATTTTCAATATGTATTTTTGAATAACTTCTAAACTCTTTAAGTGGCAATCTGCTACACCACCCCATCCAACAATGCCATATTGTATATGTGATTGTACTAAAGCAAAATATAATGTTTTCATCTGTTGTTGACTTAACAACTCTCTTAGATATTTGAATTTATATAACAAACCTCTGATTTTTTTGACAATGTTGTGTATATGTATATTCCATCGTAAATGCCTATCAATTTTTATTCCAAGATATTTTGTGTATTCTACTTCATCAATACTGATTCCTTCGTCAATAATGAGTGATCCCATGCAAGGCAGATTTGCTTCATATGAGGTGTATGACATATATTTTGTTTTAGATGTATTCATTGTAAGTAAGTTATAATCCAAATGCCTCTTAATCTTCTTCATATTTTCTTGCACTTTATTTTTTAGCTTTTTCCAGCTATCGGCCGTAAAAATTACTGCAGTGTCGTCTGCGTAACTTATTATGTCACCATCAATGTACGTGAGTAGTAAGTCATTAATATATAAAGCAAACAATACAGGACCCAAGACAGTCCCCTGTGGAACACCACATACCATGTCCTCCACATCACTAAGTTTATCGCCCATTTTCGTAAGTTGCTTTCTACCAGTCAAGTAACTTTTTAGTAATGTATGAGCTATTCCTCTTATACCATTCTTTTCTAACTTCTGCAGCAACTTTGCATGGCATACCGTATCAAATGCTTTCGCCAAGTCTACGAAAACACATACACAGGGACAAGTTTCGTCAATTGCTTTATATAATCTCGAAGTTAGGTATTCTATTGCATCCTGTGTGGATTTCGCCCGGCGGAAGCCAAATTGATTATCCGAAAGCACATGATATTTTTCAAAGAAGTTAACTAGCCGTATTGTTATTACTTTTTCCAGTATCTTTGCAACACTAGAGATAAGTGATATAGGTCTATAGTTATTTATTTGTGATCTGCTTCCTTCTTTATAAAGTGGCCTCACAACGGTTATCTTTAGTTCCGCGGGGAACATTCCATTCTCGAGGCAGTTATTAATTATGTGAGTGAGTGGTTTTGCAATTTGGTCAGCAATTTGCTTTAATGTTTCTGATGTAATATTGTCTATACCCGGTGCCTTTTTATTTTTTAACTCCGCTATATATTTTTTAATTTCTGCTTCATTTGTAGGGGCAAGAAAAATTGTATGTTCTATTTCATTATCAATAGGTTTATATTTTTTAGGAATCTTAATCGCTTGTGCTAGTTTGTGTCCTATACTCGAGAAATATTTATTAAACACATTTGCCATATCTTGATGATCATCTATTACATCATCACCGACTTTTATATGATCCAAGTCTCCCCCTTGCCCATTTTTGCTACATATTTCATTTACTGTTTTCCAAAGTGTTTTAGAGTTCTGACCTCCCTTAGATATTTTTGAACGATAATATTCTTTTTTCTTTTGTTTTATTAATGTAGATAAACAATTTTTATATTCTTTGTATCTTTGTTGGAGCAGTTCATTGTCTGGATATTTTTTAGCCTGCATATACATGTGATTTTTACTGTTGATGGATTTCAAAAGTCCCGGTGTAATCCAAGGCTTTCTTCCAGTGGTTTTTCTTATTGCTTTTACATATCTGGTGTTTTCCGTAATAAAGTATTTTATTTTTTGAATAAAGATACTCATACTGTCATCAACATTTTGAGCATTATACACATCATCCCAATTTTCTGAATTTAATTGATAGTTGATTGCCCGATAATCCACATATCGTTTATATTGGTCCAAATCAGGAGTCAGATCATTTTGTCGATTCATTTCAACATTGACATGTAATATTATCGGAAAGTGATCAGTAATTCCGTCTTCTAAAATTATTGGAGTTAGTTTACTTTGCTTAATATATGTTTTTGTGAAAATATGATCTAAGCATGATTTTTGGGTTTTCTGCACTCTTGTATATTTATTTATCTGTGATGTAAATCCCTCCTTGGATAACATATTTAAATATTCTTGCGCATAATTGGTTTCCTGAAGAATATCTATATTGATATCACCCACTATGACGTGCAGACCAAAATTCTTTTGAATACCTTTTAAGTAGTTTTCTAGTTCTTGAACAAATAGTAATGGACAAGTACTTGGTGATCTATATATTGCTGTTATGCAAATCCTCTCCTCCAGCCCACTCAGTTCCAGGTGGATAGCTTTTATGTCTCCCATCCGAACCACACCATAGGTAAATGCAATGTTCTCTTTGATATACACTATAATACCGTCGTTTTGATTCAAATCTCCACAGTTATATATCATTTTGTATCCCTCAATATTAAACAAATTCACCTGGTGTACTTTCCATGTCTCCGACAACACTATAATATCGAACGAGCTTCTGATTGCAGACATGAGTACCAGGAATTCATCGAAATTTCTTAGAATACTACGTATATTAGTATGAAATATTGAAAAGTCTTTCTTTGTTTCGCTTAAACTCACAGCATATTCATCAATACTATTACATACCACGGTATCTATAGAATTATTTATATAGTCTCTAATATATGAGTCCATAGCACAATTTTAAATATAGCAAAACACGTGAGCGAAGAAAGGAATCTGAACACATTTATTACATTTTATTATTTAGACTTAAAACTACTTACAGATCTATTGTGTTCAATTTACTTATTTTCTTTTCCAGATTTTGTGGCAGCAGTTTGTTTCTTGATATTTCCGGAACGCTCAGCGACCAAGGGTCTAGTTTGCATGGATTCTGAAGCCGATGCAGATCTCAGTTTTCTAGGTTTATCAGTACTTTGTGCCGTATTTTCTTCATGAACACCACATAGTTTTATCGGTGTAAAGGTAGATGTATTGGCACTGCTTTGTTCTTCAATAGTGTTTCTTTCTTCGGTAGGAGAAGGTACTGCCTCCGAAATTGCCTTTCGAATGGTTGGGGTTGGTGGAGCACTATTTGATAATTGCTCTGGAATTATAATTTCATTATTCTCGCCTTCCTTTCCCTCTAGCTGTTCAGCATTATAGACATCTCCATTAATATAAAGTCTATTATTTTTTATGTAGGCATTCAACTTTTTCTCACGTGCTATTTGTAAATGTTTTCTCAATATTTTATTTCTAGCACGCTCTTCTACTGTTAAATCCTCAGATATAATAATGTTAGTTCCTTTTAATCCTCTAGCATTGTTTAATATTTGTTTCTTTTTTAGAAATGATATAAATTTAACAACTACTGGTCTCTTATCCTTATTTTTACCTATACTGTAAATATCACTGATATCATTTTCCGTTATATCGATTTTTAGATGACTTTTGAAAATGTTTAGGGTATAGTTCAATAGGTTATTGTCGGTTACTTCTAAACCAAAAATTATGATGTTGTTTTTCTTTAATGATTTTTCTAAGTATTGGTATTTTTCCTTCAACTTGTATATCTCTCCCAGTATTTGTTCCTTATCTATGTTTATCTGTATTTTTATATCCCTAATTTCGTTTTTTAATATTTCAGTTTGCTTATTTGTTAAATCCGTAATTGTTCGAATTATTATATTCCGAGAAACATCGTCCGGAATATTTTCAATTTTATTCATAATAAAAGATGCGATATGTTAAGAAAAGGGAAAAAAAAACTACGTTTTTCTTTCCAGTATTTTTGTATGGGTGTTTACTGCTATATCGATATGTATGCACATATATTATATATGCATATGCATGTAATCTTATCATAAAATTTATCTTCGAAGTTTATCTTCAGCAAATTAGCAAACTAGAATAGGCCTCCTAAACTTCCGCTATGATTTCTGGAGAACGGCTCACACACGTGTACACACTTATACCACTAACTTACTACTCAGTATCTTTAATTGTTTGACTCCAGTTTATACGTAGCGTTAGCGGTGAACAGCTAATTATAAGTTTTATATGTGCAGTGCCACCTGTGTTGTTATTCTAAACGTGAGTACATATTATTTTAAAATTTTGTTATCATTTTTTGTCTGTTAAACGGGTCTTACTTTTATTTATAAAATATTTATTTTCATTATTCACTAAAAATTATTTAACATTTTTTATATATTGTTTGTGGCTCGCTTTTAATTCTAAAATCTACTTTGAATATATCTGTTAGGTTTTTTCTTATATATCGTTATTTTTATATATTTTTTGGAAACGGGTCTCATTATTTTTAATCGTACTTGAATATACACCCTTTTCCAAAAGGTGTTTTACGTGATTTTTGAAATTAGGTTTTTCAGTATCTTACTTATTGTTATTATTTTTATAAGATTAATATATTTTTTACCTCATATTAATTATTTTCTTATTTTTAGTTTTAATAATGAATTGTGAGAAATGTGGAAAGATATTCAGACGCTCAGATCTTCCCAAAAGACATCCCTGTGTTAATGACCGCGTTCATACTTGTGATGTTTGTTGAAGAACGTTTTCGAGGAAGGATTCTCTAAAACATCATCAAAGAAATGTACATCTTGCTGAATCGCTTAAAAGGAAAGCAGCTGAACATGATGCGTCTTCCTCCAAGAGAATTAAAATCGATGTGCCTCAGGTAATACCAAGCTGTTGCGGACAAAGTTTTCCTAACAACTATTTATATAGGGGACATCTTCGTTCTCAACAGCATGTATGTAATAATGCTTCTTTATTGGGAGACGGGGTTTATGAAATAGCAAGCAGTTTTAGATATCGCATTGCGTCATACTCAATTTTAAGCTCTAGAAATTGTGATATTCAATAATTTTTTGTAGATTCTAAATTAAAGTCATGCCGACTGATTACAAATATCATTCAACAGACGATATCGGGTGCAATGGTACAATTTGAGCTGTTTGCTAATTACGTTAAGCCTCACGCAGATAAGCAAATCATTGAACTAAAATCATTCTACACTCAATACATTGCTCTCATAATATCTTCAACTGTTGAGGATATTTACGATCAGTTGGCAAACATAATTCAGACCAAATCTGAAGAATTTCAAGAACGAGATTCTGGATGGGGGTTGGTTTCAGTTTCACACTTAGAAATTAATATTAATTCGTTTACCCCCTCTGGTTCATCGTACTTGGAATTACCTCGATCGATTATGAATAGAGAGGCATATATAAACATACAAAACAATGATGACGCTTGTCTAGCTTGGTGTCTAACAGCTGCGCTCCATCCCACCAATAATAAAGCACACAGAGTTAGTAGGTACCCACATTACTCCACCATACTGAATTTTGATAGGATCGAATTTCCGGTAAAATTAAAAGATTTAGAAAAAATAGAAAAACTTAATAGTTTAAGTATCAATGTTTATGGTTTAGCTTTAAATTCAAAAACTAGTAAATATGATGTAGTAGGACCTATTTATTTCACCAGGAATAGGCAAGATAGACATGTTAATTTATTGTTGCTTGAGGAAGGAGTTAAATCTCATTATGTTTTAATAAAAAATCTCTCCAGATTGATTTCATCTCAAATAAGTAAAGGTCAACATAAATTACATTTGTGTGATGGATGTTTAGTTTCTTTTAGCTCTCTCACAGCTTTAAACCGACATCAATCGCATGATTGTAATCATGTTTGTGCAATTCTACCTTCAAATAAATCGGTTAAAAATAGATTAGGAAATATGGTACCTAAAAACATTTTACAACTCAACGATTTCGATAAAAAAATGCCTGTCCCATTCGTAATATATGCAGACTTCGAGTGTATACTTAGGCCGATTCTCTCGTGTAGCGGAGATCCATCGGTTTCACATATACACGAAACACATAAACACATTCCCTTCAGTTTTTCTTATAACATAGTTTGCTCTCATGATTCAAAATTAAATAAATTTGTCACTTATGTGGGGTTAGATTGTTCAGCAGTATTTACAGCGCGGTTGCTAGAAGATGTTCAAACGATATACACTAAGTATTTAAAAATTATTGTTCCTGTGAAACATTTAACCGAGACTGAACGTAGTAGTTTTATTAATGCTGTTACCTGTCACATATGTGAAAAAACCCTAAATGGAGACAAAGTGGCAGATCATTGCCATTTAACAGGCAACTTTCGAGGTGCAAGTCATTCAGTATGTAATTTGAATTTCAAAATCCCTAATTATATTCCGGTGTTCTTTCATTGCCTTACCTCTTACGATAGTCACCTTTTTATAAAAGAATTAGCCACTAATAAATCTGATATTTCAGTTATTCCAGTTAACAAAGAAAAATATATCAGTTTTAGCAAAAAAGTTTTGGTTGATAAGTTTATAGATAAATCTAACACTGAGAAAGATGTATATATAAACTTACGTTTTTTAG
The DNA here is from genome assembly GCA_935421215.2 of Melolontha melolontha. Lineage (NCBI taxonomy): Eukaryota > Metazoa > Arthropoda > Insecta > Coleoptera > Scarabaeidae > Melolontha > Melolontha melolontha. The sequence goes on along the minus strand of OW285241.1, from coordinate 63,175,501 downwards.
ATTCTTTCCGCTTTATGGCATCTTCTATCGATAATTTAGCAAAAAATTTATCTACACAAGATTTTAAACATATTAGATCAAATTATACCGATGATTTACAATTTAATTTAATTCAACGGAAAGGCGTCTTTCCATATGAATATGTAGATACTTTTGAACGATTAAATTAGTCACTTCTACCTCCTAAGGAAAAGTTCCATAATTCTTTGACCGGGGAAGATATTACCGATATCGATTATCAACATGCGCAAAATGATGTATTATTATTGACAGACATTTTCGAAAATTTTCGTAAAATTTGCTGTAAAACATACGGTTTGGATCCAGCTCACTATTTTACTAGTCCTGGCCTATCTTGGAGTGCTATGTTAAAATATACTAATATTGAATTAGAATAACTTACTGATATAGATATGCATTATTTTATTAAGAAAAATATTAGGGGTGGGTTATCGCAGGCTACTTTAAGATATGCTACAGCTAATAACAGATATCTACCAGAATATGATGCAAGTTCTCCAACTCCTTATTTAGTATATTGGGATGCGAACAATTTGTATGGGTGGGCTATGTCACAGTATTTACCATCAGGAGGTTTCCGTTGGCTCTCAAATCTAGAAATTAAAAATTTAAACGTATTGCAGATCACTGATGATTCAGAAATTGGGTACTTTTTAGAGGTTGATATCGAGTATCCAGAAGTCTTACACGATAGACATAATGATTTACCTTTCCTTCCTGAGACGATGGCGCCCCCTAAATCTAAATTTTCCAATGAGAAATTAATTGCTAACTTACAAAAAAAGCGAAATTATGTGTACATTCTAGAAATTTAAAACAGGCTTTAAATAACGGACTTAAAATTATAAGAATTACTCGCGTTTTGGAATTTAAGCAATCTAATTGGCTACAAAAATATATCGATCTAAATACAGGTTATCGGAAGACAGCACGAAATGATTTTGAAAGGGATTTTTATAAACTCATGAATAACTCAGTTTTCGGTAAAACGATGGAAAATGTTGACAAGCGTGTAGATGTAAAATTAATATCTCATTGGGAAGATATTTGTAAAGGGCGAGGGGCCTCTAGTTTAATTTCTAAATTGAATTTTAAAAATATTAAGATATTTTCAGAAAATTTTGTAGCGATACAAATGGAAAAATTGCGAGTTATTTACGATAAACCTATTTATATTGGTTTCTCCGTGTTAGAGCTATCTAAACTTCATATTGTTCTGGTTTTTTCCCCGAAGAATAATTTTAAAAACAATTATTATTTATGTATCATTTATTTACAGGTTTATATATAGTAATTTGCAGTATTTTATTTAAAATTTATGTTGGTGTGTATTTTGGATTCTGACTGTATAATGTTCGAAGATTGATTTTATTTACGTTGTGGTCTTTTACCGGACGTGATATCGTTTGTAGCTTGATTTATTTTTGATTTGGGGACGAAGGTTATCTTTTCCCGCTAGAGATCGATGTTCATTCAGATGGGTTGCACGTGTTAATATTAAATAAGGACTTTCTCTTTATTTAAAAAGTTTATAGTTTCGGTTGATGTTAGTTGTGGTTTATTGATGTGTTTAAAGTAATTATCGAGTTAGTACGAGTATTTTTACATGTAATTTTTGTTGAAATATGCAATTCATCTGAAAAATCTCTCATTAAGTTTGTTTTTTGTGTGCTACGGTTGCATTAATTAATTAATTAATGTAACTAGGTTTTTTTTGTAATTAATTTCTTTTGATATTATTCTTGATGACAAATTTCATGATTTTGAGCTCATTAGTTAAGTATATATATATATATATATATATATATATATATATATATATATATATTGTAGATGAAGAGCAAGGAAAATTTTCATAGTTTTTTATGAAGGGTTTTTCTTCTTTATTCAGGTATAAGACATATATTGAAATAAGGTTTTGGAGGGAGAATTCATATTCATGTTGAAGTGCGCATGATTGGTTTTCAGACACGCGTATTGCAGTTTGTATCTGTTTGACGTTTGATTTTGGGGGATAACATAAATAATAATAAAAATGAAAGTTTTCTATGCTATTTAATTAGGTTATTTTGCTCGCGATTCATTGGAGGTTTTCATTACGCGCGTGTCATTTATCTCGTAATTTTTTTCCTCCTGCTTCTTGTGTTTATTTGCAATTAGCGATCTTAATATTTTATCAAGATTTTTTTTTTTTGTTTTTTTTAAATAAATATTTTTGGCAAAGTGTTTGTTTTAATGCTTGTATATTTTTGTTTTTCTGTCCACGTTCTTAAATGAACCTGAGACGTTAAGGGACTCTATTAAAAGAAATAAAATCTCCGAAGAGCAGCTCGGACTCATTGTGGTGCATTGTGGACTATCTTCAACGAGATCCAACAATACACAGCACCTATTTTGGCGTAAACCAACGTGAGGCTCGTATATAGCAGTCATTTTATGGTGAAAAATAATAGTGGAGCGAACAAAGAAGAGGCAAAGAGAATTATAAGTAAAATAAAACAACACTAGTTATAAATATGGATGGTATCTTGAATATAGGAGGAGAATGGAGACAGCCGAAACCAATTACTGGTAGTCAAGATTCGTTAGAAGATACAAGGGCAGGTATAAGTCAAATAAACCTTGGTCCGGGCATACATGAAGAAGGACATGATGATAGAGGGAACAGAGACGAGGTGCAGGACATCATGCATGTGATGATGGAAATGATGGTAGAAAACCAAAAGGGTATGGAAAGAAAATTGGAAGAAATGGAAAGAAAAAAGGAAGATATGATGGAAATGATGGTAAAAAAATTGGAAGATATGGAAAGAAAATTCGACAAAATCATGGCATCAAATAATAGTAGTCAAGCAGAGAAAGAAATAATAGAGGATTCATTTCAACTATCAAACGAGCAAAGCATGGGACAAAACATTAACATATTGAGTTGTCAACTGAGAGAAGAAATCGAAAAGAGGGAATGGGCAGAACAAAGGATGGCGTATATGGAAAAACAGTTAAAGAAGGAAATTGAACAAGTTAGAAGAGAAAAAAATGAGGCAAGTGTTCCTGCTTACATCCCTGTTCCTGTTCAAAACGAAGTGCTCCCGAAAGTCTACGGAATGGCGAATGGCGGAATGGCCCATGAGTTTCCTGAAAAAAATAAAAGCAAGTCTGGAGGAGGTGCCTGGGGACGAAAAGAAGCTCCAGAAGGTCGGAAATTGTCTCAAGGACGATGCTATGACCTGGTGGGACATGGTACCCGATGAGGTGCATTCCATGCAGGAATTTGAGGCCAGGTTCACGAGCCAATTCTGAGGTACCAGCAGACAGAATCGGGTAAGACAAGAACTTTTATTTGGAAAATTTAATAGTAGTAGTAATGAATCTAGAGAGTCTTATGTTATGAAAAGGCACTCGATTTTGAAATATCTAACTCCAAAAATTAGTGAGATAGATATGGTGGCACAGTTAAATAGGCATTTCGATGCACAAGTTAGTCAGGCAGTAGCCATTCATAATATAAATGAGATGCAGCAATTTTTTGATTTATTAAAAAGGTTAGATGATGTAGACAATAGTAAAAAGTATAATGGCGAATGTGTAGAGAGAAATATAAGTAGAAATTCATATTTTAGAATGAACGCGAATAATAATAATACATTTTCAAGTCCTCGTCGACCTTATAATAATGAATTTGTGCAGAGAAATAACAATAATAGTATGGCATCTCCAAATAGATTAAATAGTAATAATCCCCATAGAGAAGTTGCTAAAGAAAATATTGTAGAAAATAAGAATACTGGTACAAGGTATAAAGACATTAGACCTAATTTTAATTTAGAATGTAAAGATAATAAAGATAAGAAAGAACTTGCATGTAGTAAGGATTTTTGAATGGCCCAACCAAAAAGTGTGAATGTGTTGCATTGTATGATAAAACGAATTACGCAATTAATACGGTTTTACCTCATATAAAAATAGAAAGAGGAGAAAAGGAATGGATTTGTTTAGTTGATTCAGGCAGTGAAACATCATTTTTGAATGAGCATGTGGTTGAATGTTTAATAAAGAATATAGTGGGGAAATACGTACCTACTAGCAAGATTACAATAGTGTCTGCAACTAAAAAGATAATAACTATTGTAAATAAAATATTTGTTGTTGAATTTAAAATAAATGATAATAGTTTTATGGGAGAGTTCATAATAGTAAAAGGGTTGGGTAGAGATGGTATTCTGGGTGTTGATTTGCTGGAAAAAATAAATACAGTAATAGATATTAATAAGAGAAGCATAGTAGTTAAGAATAGTAAGGTGAGATGGATTCTGGATGAGGGAGAAGAGGAAAAGATATTAAATAATATGGAAATAGGGAAAAATATGGAGGAAGAGGAAGAAGTGGGACAAGTGTGTATTGTCGAAGATAAGGAATTGATTGTTATGGAAGAAATAAAGGAAGGAGAGGAAGAAGGAATTGAGTTCCAAAAAGATATTGATATAATAAATATTGATTGTAATGAAAGATTTATGTATGAAATTAAAACTATAATCAAAAATAATATAGAATTAGTTAATAAATTTCCCAGTATTGCCAGAAACTATCGTCATTCGTTGGAGGTGGATGAATCGAAACCCTTTAAAGTAAAGAACTACCCTATCCCTAAAAACATTCAACTACAAGCCGAAGAGGAAATAAAGAAGATGCTGAACGGTGGTGTTATTGAAAGAGGTAAAACAAGGTATGTAAATCCTTTAGTTGTTGTAAAAAAGAAATCTGGAGACATTAGATTATGTCTTGATGCACGTCGACTTAATGAGCGAACTAAAGCGCAGTTTGAGACGCCCATTACTATAGAAGCAATATTAGCAAAATGTGGCAATGCAAAGATTTACAGTAAATTGGATTTAAGAAGTGCTTTTTGGTTGGTCCCTTTAGAAAGAGAGTCAAGAAAATATTGTGGGTTTATGGTGAATGGTAAAGTATACCAATTTCGAACAGTACCATACGGTTTGAGCAGTTCTGCGGCTGCTTTAATTAGAGCCATGCAACAGATACTCGAGCCATATGAAGATTTCATGGTGCACTACATCGACGATATTTTTATATGTAGCAGGGATGAGCAGGAGCACCTCAAACATGTAAAGAAAATCATGGAAGTATTAGTAAGTGAAGGTTTGAAAGTAAATTTAAAGAAATGTGAGTTTTTTAAGAAAGAAATTAAATTTTTGGGATATAATATTAGCACTAAATTAGTCAGTGTAGATGAAAGTAGGTTGGAGTTAATTAAAAAGTATCCTCTACCTAAGAATGTGAAAATGCTAAGAGGTTTCTTAGGCATGGTTAACTATTATAAACGTTTTGTACCATACCTGGCATGTACAAGTGCACCGTTGTATGAAATGTTGAGAAAAAATTAAAAGTTTAAATGGAATGAGTTACGAATGAAAGCGTTTGAAAATTTAAGGAAAGATTTTTATAATCAACTAATTTTAATTTTACCAGATTTTAGTAAGCAATTCATTTTAAGAGTAGATGCAAGTGATGTTGCTATTAGTGGAGTTTTGATCCAAATGAATGACGAAGGGGTGGAACAGCCGATATGTTTCATTTCTCGTATCTTGAAAAGCTATGAAGTCAAATATACTATCAGTGAAAAGGAAATGTTAGCTGTAGTACACGCGGTTCAAAAGCTGAGATTCTATTTGTTGGGTAAGACCTTTGTAATAGGGACAGATCATGCTGCCTTGACATCACTGTTGCATACACGTTTTAAGAAAAATAGAGTATATCGTTGGTCGTTGTTTTTGTCAGAGTATACGTTTGAAATTAAGCATATAAAAGGCGTTTTAATGTTTCTGCCGATGCGTTATCCCGTATGTATAACAATAAAAGTAATTTTAATTATGTTGAGTTGAACGAATATAATAGAGATTATGCTGAGGGAAATTTTGAATATGAGGTGATCCTTCAGATCCAGAGGGATGAAAGGTTTGATATTTTAAGGGAACAATTACGCAATAAAGATATTTATAAAAATTTCAGAATGAATGATGGGTTATTAATGAAAGTTATTCGAGAACAGAATTATGTTGTTGTAAATGATGTGTATGCCAGGCAAACAATGCTGTGTATACATGAAAGTTTAGGCCACATAGGTGGATATAAAGTTTGGTTGACGTTCAGAGAGGCCTTTTATGTGAAAAAGATAGAATAATAGCTAAAGATGTAGTAAGAAATTGTTTAACTTGTAGATTAGGAAAACATAAAAATCGTACTTGTCAGTATGCATTGTTGCCCAAGAAAAATTAGAATTGGTCGCAATTGATTATTTGGGGAATCTTATTCCTGGTGAAGTGGAATATAAGAATATTTTAGTAATGGTAGATGTGTTTTCAAAATTTGTAAAATTGTTTCCCATATCCCAATACAATATAGAAACTACTTTACAGTGTATTGACTCGTGAATAACTCATCAGGGGAAAATGCACAGAATACTTGCTAACAAAGCTTCGTATTTTAATAATGATAGATTTAAGAATGCTTTGTTTGATCGAGACATTAATATTTCTTTCTCTTCCATACGCCACCCATGCGGAAATCCATGCGAACGATACATACAAGAGATCATCAAGTTTTTAAGGATAAAAACTCACGAAAACCATGTAGGATGGGTTGCACATGTCCAGGATGTTGAGGATAACATCAACAATTCGCCGAATACTGTTACTCTGGAGTGTCCTTCGACTGTGATGTATGGCATAAGACCTGCTCGTTCCTGGAATCAACAAATGGACAGGGTGGACAACAGGGAACAAATTAATGTCCAACTAGCGAGAAGACTTGCTGAAAGGGCAAGGAAATACGTAAATAAAGAAAATGAAAATATTACCAGTAGAGTTAGATTTGAGGTAGGAGATATAGTTATTGTTAGAAGTTATCGTCTGGGTAGACGTGATCTGGGTAAATGTCAAAAGCTGGATCTGCCCTATATTGGTCCGTACAGAATAACTAGACGTTTTAATAATGTACTTATGAGTTATATACTATGGACGGTCGTCGGAAAAAGGGGCGTTATCACATAAGCGCTCCGCAACCGTTCGCCCCACCGTTGCACATGGAGGACAATGATCCTGTGTGACAATTGTGCGACACTTGAGTGCGGGGGAAAAATAAGACAGGCTGTCGGTTATGTGTTGAGTGCATAAGATTATCCGCTAAAAAAGATTGAGACACGTACTGGCTTTTCTTTCGGATAATCTTGGGGAAATGTGGTTTTTTCCCCGAAGAATAATTTTAAAAACAATTATTATTTATGTATAATTTATTTACAGGTTTATATATAGTAATTTGCAGTATTTTATTTAAAATTTATATTGGCGTGTATTTTGGATTCTGACTGTATAATATTCGAAGATTGATTTGATTTACGTTGTGGTCTTTTACCGGACGTGATATCGTTTGTAGCTTGATTTATTTTTGATTTGGTGACGAAGGTTATCTTTTCCCGCTAGAGATCGATGTTCATTCAGATGGGTTGCACGTGTTAATATTAAATAAGGACTTTCTCTTTATTTAAAAAGTTTATAGTTTCGGTTGATGTTAGTTGTGGTTTATTGATGTGTTTAAAGTAATTATCGAGTTATTACGAGTATTTTTACTTGTAATTTTTGTTGAAATATGCAATTCATCTGAAAAATCTCTCATTAAGTTTGTTTTTTGTGTGCTACGGTTGCATAATTAATTAATGTAAGTAGGTTTTTTTTTGTAATTAATTTCTTTTCATATTATTCTTGATGACAAATTTCATGATTTTGAGCTCATTAGTTAAGTATATATATATATATATATATATTGTAGATGAAGAGCAAGAATAATTTTCATAGTTTTTTATGAAGGGTTTTTTTTCTTTATTCAGGTATAAGACATTTATTGAAATAAGGTTTTGGAGGGAGAATTCATATTCATGTTGAAGTGCGCATGATTGGTTTTCAGACACGCGTATTGCAGTTTGTATCTGTTTGACGTTTGATTTTTGGGGATAACATAAATAATAATAAAAATGAAAGTTTTCTATGCTATTTAATTAGGTTATTTTGCTCGCGATTCATTGGAGGTTTTCATTACGTGCGTGTCATTTATCTCGTAATTTTTTTCCTCCTGCTTCTTGTGTTTATTTGCAATTAGCGATGTTAATATTTTATCAAGATTTTTTTTTTTTGTTTTTTTTTAAATAAATATTTTTGGCAAAGTGTTTGTTTTAATGCTTGTATATTTCTGTTTTTCTGTCCACGTTCTTAAATGAACCTGAGACGTTAAGGGACTCTATTAAAAGAAATAAACTCTCCAAAGAGCAGCTTGGACTCATTGTGGTGCGTTGTGGACTATCTTCAACGAGATCCAACAATACACAGCAATATGTATGACTTCTATTATGAGCATTTGAAACGCACATATGAAGAAAACGTAAGTCTATGTTATATGGATACCGATAGTTTAATTTTACAAATTAAAGTAGATGATATTTACTGTGACATTAAAAATAATATTTCTAAATTTGATACATCCAACTTTCCGGTCAATAATGTTTTCAACATCCCTCTCCAAAATAAGGCTATAGTCGGACTATTTAAAGATGAGAACGCGGGTAGGCTAATGAACGAATTTGTTGGCTTGCGCTCGAAAGTTTACGCACTCGATGTTGAAGGTAGACAGGTGAAAAAATCTAAAGGTATAAAAAAAAATAGTTAGGAATGAAATCGTTTTAGAGGATTATAAAAGGTGTCTATTCGATCTCAAACTGCTATTTAAATCCCAAAATTTATTCAAATCGCGACTGCATGAGATTTCTTCTCCTTTCGATGATAAGCGGTGGATTGATGTTGATGGCATACATTCTCTAGCTTGGGGCCATCGTAACATCGATAGCGATATAACGCCTTAAAAGACAATTCAATTATAATTTATATTACAATTATGACTCGATAGAACATTATTATTTTTAAGTCGAAACTAACACCCCTACCTCACATCTATGGACCTGCGCTGAGAATGTCTTTCCGCCCCCCACCAAACCAGGTCGAAGCTATTAGGTAAGCATGTACCGCAGAACGATTCAGTTTTAAGTTCTTACTAGTGTTGTTAAGCTGCGTTATCGCAATGGAATATGGTACTTATATTTTATATTTACTAGTTCATTTCTAATATTTTTTTGTTCTGTTTCAGTTGACAATACGAATAATTACAACCAATTCATCACTGCCTCTCTTAAATTGAAGGAAGATGCGATCTTTCGTGAAAAGCAGCTTATTGGACAATCGACATATCTACTCAATAAGGCAGGCACTAAATATATTACGATAGGTCTGAGTCCTGCTGCAGGCTTCGTACCCCCGATTCAAGTTCGTTCATCTAGTACACTTATCTTCTTTACTGTAGATGAGTGGGAAGAATTTTGTAAAACCGAAGGTAGCAGTCTGGAACATCAGATTAAAGCTAGTGCGTATAAACATATAAAAATTGTACGACTTAAAAGCCGAAATCGGACAATCGTTTTCTCTGAAAACACCTACAACAATATGTATCATCTGATGCAGCTAATTAACCAAAAGCTGTCTGTGTTCAAGAGTACCGACTTTGTGCGCTTCTATAATACAACACTTCAGGCATGCTCTCAGATGGAAGGTGACTTACAACATAAGATTAAAACATTATTGTCTTGTCATGACACATCCTTAAATGCTATGTATATGTTAGAAATATTGTATTTACATTATAATACTCTGCATTTCGATTTCGAAGTTATGAAATTGAAAGATTAATAAGAATATCTATGTAAAATAAAAAATATTATCCCTTCCCTATTGATCTCCTGTAATGCGCAGAACTTTTAAAATAATATTTCTATGTGGAATAATGATTAGATCATGTTACACACAAAACTACGAGTCGATATCTGTTGAGACATGTATAGACCTGTTTTGATATATTTACCTGCATTATAATCCTTAAATGCTCTGTATATGTTAGAATTATTGAATTGACATTATAGTACTTTACATGTTCATTTATAAGTAATGAAATTGAGAGTTATAAAAATATCGATGTATGTAAAAAATATATGTTGTCTAAATAAAATTCTATTAAACTATGGTCGATATCTGCTGAGACATGTACAGACCTGTTTCGATATATTACCCCTGATGTATTCCGTATGATAGTAATTCTTATATACCTTTAGTGTCCGCTCGATCTCTTTCGAAGTCGCATGTGATTTTATCGTTCAACTATATTGCGTATTAAACGGGGTAATTCATAGTAATTATATGTAAATTAAACGCGAATTTAACGAATAATACCGCGAAATTAGTGAATTAACAGCGAATTTAACTAATAATACCGCGATTTACCCCGCGAAGTTAGTTAATTACTCGTAAATTTCGCGAATATTATCGCGAACTGTCCCGCGAATACCGCGAAAAAATCCGCGAATCGCGAGAAATCCGCGAATAGAACCGCGAATACCGCGAAAAAATCCGCGCATCGCGAGAAATCCGCGAATAAAACCGCGAACACCGCCAATATAGCCGCGAATACCGCGAAAAAATCCGCCGGGAAAAAACGCGAATACCGCGAATAAAACCGCGAATCACGCGGATTAACCCTTTAATTAATTAAATCCCCTAATGAGCTCATTGGCGGTGGCGGTCCCCATGTCGGGTAATCGAACCTATTGTGCTTACAATCAAATTCTCCAAAATCCGAATCATATGCCTTTCGTTTGTGTACCAAAAAAGGCAGCAGAGAGCTGAATGTTGAATTTTGTTATGACAGCCCCCACCCTAAATATCTGAATTTAACGTTAAAACGATATATATAAAACTAGTCAAAAGGAGAAAACCCGCAAATTCAGTGTGGCCATTCATACCGTAATTATCGGAATCTACCATAATTTTGCAGTAGAAAGGATAATCGATAATAACTCCCCCGTAATAACAAAATCTACCATAATTTATGCAAACTCTGTTATAATACAAATACTTATGTAATAAATATTTATGTTTAATTTTTTAGTTACCATGTTTTTTTGTTACATTTTTTATTTACTTCGAGCGACATCTAGAATTCAGAGGTACAGATACATACTGTTATTGAAATTGACTATTATATTCAAATTTCAAATTATTGAAATATAGGGAAATACCCTGCTTTTCTTGTTGCTAAGCTGTATACCGTGTGTCCCAATTTCGATGCTCACCATTGGTATCTCGGTTATTAGAAGATATAGAACAATGGGGAATGTTTTGCAGAATTCAATACTCGCGGCAAATCTCATTTCAAATTTGACCTAACTTTTTCAATTTTTAAACTATCTTGAAGAATCAAAAATTTGCCGATTTCGTTATTCCTCAATAACTCGATAACGCTTAGTTTGACCTCTTTTAAAGTTTTACTTTGTTCAGACACTTTTTTAAAACAAATTATTTGATACAAACAGAAACCCCCGATTGTCATTTGTTTTTAAGTTATTACCACTATCTTTTGTTTTCCATATGGCGCCCATATTGGATTTTGGGTTTGTTAGGTAGTCCTCAAAATGTGATTTTCAACGATGTATAACATGCCTGAAAAATTTTTATTTATAAGGAAAATATTAATAAAAACCTAAATTAATCTTTAATATGAAATTAGTAGGCTGAAAAATGAAACACCAATGTCAAATGAAAGTGAAAAGATATTCTAAGTAATACTGTAAACAAACAAAACGATAAAAAAATTATAGAAATAAAAAGTAAAGATACAGAACTTAAAGTTCACATTCACTTAAAGAAATTGTTCAATATGACGACGATTCTGTTCCACACAATTTTGACACCTTGTTCGAGTAGAGTTACAAACTCTACGTAGCGTGTTTCCGTTTACTGATCGTAGCACATCTAGTACTCTTTGTTCTAAAATTTCCCGAGTTTCTGGTGGTTCAAAATCAAATACATCGTTTTTAGTGGTACCCCATAAATAAAAGTCAAGCGGGGTAAGGTCGGGTGATCTCGCAAGCCATTGCACGGGTCCATTATTTGAAATCACTCTCTCATTAAAGTTTTCTCTCAAAAAATGTTGCACGTTACGAGTGTTACGGGCCGGGCAACCATCTTGCTGGAACCAGATGTTTTGCATGTTCTCGGGATTAATAATTTGCCTCAAAGCAGGCATTATCTCGTTTGTTAGTAGCTCCAAATATCTGTTACCAGTTAAATTGTAATCAAAGATGAATGGACCTATTAACTGATTACCTAAAACGAAAAAAAGAGTTTAAAAAACAAAAAAAATGTAAACAAAATGTCATACCAATTAAACCGCACCAGACATTAAAACCAAATCGAACTTGAAATCTTCTTTGATTTACCAAATGTGGATTTTCAGTAGACCAATGATGATAGTTATTCCTATTGAACACTCCACAATTGGTAAATCGTGTTTCATCTGTCCATAGTATTTTCCTAGGAAAATTAGCGTCATATGCACATTTCTGAAGGTACCACCTGCTAAACTGTAATCGTCGGAGATTGTCATTATCACTTAAACCTTGTACAATTGTTGGTTTGTAAGGGTGATACTTGTTTTTCGTCAAGGTTCTGTGAACAGTAGATTTTGAAATCCCTGTTTCTCGTGTCACACGACGAACTGATGTGCTGGGATTGTTCCTAACGTTCTGCAAAATATTATTTCGACGTGTATCAGCATCATTAACTTCATAGTTAGCTCGTTTTTGTTCGAAGCTTCCAAAGTTTTTTAATTTGCTAACTAGTCTTCTAAAAATTGTCCTGTGTGGCTGTTGTCTTTCTGGAAAACGCTCTGCATAACTCGTGCACGCATTTTTTGTGTTTCTATTTGCTTTGAAATACACTTCCAACATAGGTATCAACTTTTTCTTCGTTTGAATATGTATGTGCCATTATCAATACTTATAAATCTTAATACTTGACAATAAATACTTATCACTAACTACAAGTAGTTTTAACTAACTTATCTCTGCAGCACTAATTGTACTTTGACAGGTTATCGTTTTGTTTCATTGTCAGAATACATTTGTCATTGACGTTTGACGGAACATAATGTCTTTGCTAGTGATACACGCTCAGAGGTTAGAATTATCTGACATTTGATGTAAAACCAAATACAAATCTCCCCACTACTTTTAATCCTGCGCGAACTTACCCCTCCTCGCGCCAACTTAATTGGCGTTTGCTTACTTAGAATATCTTTTCACTTTCATTTGACATTGGTGTTTAATTTTTCAGCCTACTAATTTCATATTAAAGATTAATTTACGTTTTTATTAATATTTTCCTTATAAATAAAAATTTTTCAGGCATGTTATACATCGTTGAAAAGCACATTTTGAGGACTACCTAACAAACCCAAAATCCAATATGGCCGCCATATGGAAAACAAAAGATAGTGGTAATAACTTAAAAACAAATGACAATCGGGGGTTTCTGTTTGTATCAAATAATTTGTTTTAAAAAAGTGTCTCAACAATGTAAAAGTTTAAAAGAGGTCAGACTAAGCGTTATCGAGTTCTTGAGGAATATCGAAATCGGCAAATTTTTGATTTTTCAAAATATTTTAAAAATTTAAAAAGTTAGATCAAATTTGAAATGAGATTTGCCGCGAGTATTGAATTCTGCAAAACATTCCCCATTTAACCGTGGTTCTATATCTTCTAATAACCGAGATACCAATGGTGAGCATCGAAATTGGGACACACGGTATACATTATACGTAGTGCGCGTTATTTTATAAGATTTTCATTGTTTTTGTGACTTTGCAGTGTAGTGTAAATTGTAGAAGTAAGTGAAATTTTTAAATAATAAAATAATGATGGGCGCTCAATTATTCTACTTTATTTCTTCAGCATTTTGATTGGAAATGGAACCGCAGCCTTCCACGTCACGCAGCAGAACACCGGAAAGAAAATTGAAGAAAAGGCATGAAATAAAACAAAAAAAGTTCGCCCAAAAATATAGAGCAGAATGGGAAAAGACATATACGTGGCTGAGACCAAGTAATATGAAGCCTAATTTTGCATATTGCAATATTTGTAATGAAAATTTAACATCTGAACTAACTGTAATTAAAAATTATTCAAAAAGTAAAAAGCACATTCGAGCAAGTAAACAACTGAAGATGCAACCTACAATTACGTCTTTCGTTGAAAGTAATCAAACATTACACAGCAAATATAAAGCACGTGAAGCAGAGATAAAATTAGTAGGCTATATTGCAAAACATAACATGTCATTTTCAGCAATTGATCACCTAACCGATTTATTAAAATCAATATTTCCATATTCTGATATAGCAAAAAACATATCATTAAAACGAACCAAAGCGTCAAATATTATTAAAAACATAATTGCTCCCGTGCAAAAAGAAAATTTAGCTAACAAATTAAAGCATACTAAATTTAGTATTTTAGTTGATGAAGCCACAGATATTGCATGTATAAAAACATTATGTATAGTTGTACGTTTTTATGATAAATCTGTGGAATCTGTAATATCACAGTTCTGGAGTATTGTACAACTAGCTGAAAATGAAGAAGAAAATGCAGCTACAGCAGAACGACTCTACAAACAGATTTTGGATTCATTTCAGGAAATGAATGTGCCATTCACAAATATACTTGGTTTTGCATCAGATGGGTATGATAATAATTTTTGCAATGTCATATTTTAATAATAATTTTATTAATGCTTTTTAGGTGTAATACAATGATGGGGAGAAGAAGCTCAGTACCTGCAAGAATGATCACTGATTATCCAGGATTGCATATACAGAAATGTATATGTCGTTCCTTACATTTGGTTGCAAGCGAAGCCTGTAAAATGCTACCACGTAGATGTGAAGACCTGTGTAGAGATATTCACAATTATTTTAAAGCTAGTGCTAAGCGCAAATCTGAGTTAAAAGAATTTCAGGTATTTAGTGAATTGGACCCACATAAATTATTAAGACCTTCTCAGACTCGATGGTTATCCCTAGCACATGCTGTAAATAGAATTAATGAACAATGGCCTGCATTATCATTGTATTTCGCTCATGAAAAAATGCAATCGAGATTAATTGTTGCTGATACAATTTACAATAGTCTGCAAGATGCACAAATTAAATTATTTTATGCTTTTTTAGAGTGGATTTTGGTTAAAATGGCAAGTGTTAATGCATATGTTCAATCTGAAAAAGTACTTATTTCCACCACACATTCTAAAATGTGTTCGTTATACAAAGATTTATTACTCAGCTATATGCATGCTTCATATGTACAGTCAGTAGATTTACATTCTATAGAACCAGATTCAGAAGCCAATTACATGCACATTCAAAATATATATTTGGGTGTCTATGTTATGACATTAGTTACTAAGGAACATTATCCACAAGATATAACTGATTTTTATAAACGTTGTAGGCAATTTTTAGTATCAGCTTGCTTGCAAATAAAGCAGAGATATGATTTTTCAGATAAAGTGATGGTAGTAATAGATTGTATTAATCCAAGTAATGTAATAAATAAAAGAAATCAATCATTATATAATTTAATGCAACTAACTCCTCGAATTGTCGATATTAATCAGCATACTCAAATTCAAGAAATTGATAGTCAATGGTGAGAACTTTTTACCTATGAGGTGTCACAATATTCTCATAATGATGTAGACAAGTTTTGGGTAGCAGTGGGGAAAATTCTTGATGGCAAGGGTTAACCATTATTCAAAGAATTAGCCGAATACTGCTTAAATGTATTATCAATACCCCATCGGAATGCCACTTGCGAAAGAATATTTTCAAAAGTTAATTTGATAAAGACCAAGCTACGTAACAAGGTAACAAGTTGGTGACAAAGACTATTAATGGTCTTTTATTAAGCAGTGCATGTGTAGGTAATTGTGTTGAATTTCAACCAACAGATATAATGTTGGCTAGACACAATAACACTGCAACATTGAAGGATAACAACAGTGATGACGTCGATATGGGGAATATTGTTTTAGAACCATTAAGTTCAGAATAATTTTTGTTTTATAAGACTCGTTATTGAATTAGAATTACTTTATATTTTAAATCAGTTCTATTTTCCAAAAATTTATTTATGTAATAGCATATACACTTATGTTTTGAAAATATTTATTATTGTTTTATTATTTATTTTATTCACTGTTAAAGTTTGTTTTTATTCATGTTATATAGTAAATAAACAATTACATTTTTAACATTGGTATACAATTTATTTTCATCGATGTATATTTATCTTCAAATGTTTAAAATAACGCTAAAATGAATACTAGTAATTTCAGCCGCCAGATGGCGCGAAATTTTTAACCGTCTACCATAATCTACCGTAATTTAGCAAACGATTTACGATAATGTCCTGAGTGTTTGGTGGCAACGCTGCCCGCAATAACATATTATATAAATAGGGAGACATCGCGAATAGCCATTGCATTAGCTTATTCTTCTGCTGAATACTGTGCTGCTGTCTGGTATCGAAGCTACACCAAGCTAATAGATATTCAACTTAACGATACAATGAGGATCGTCACCGGTATTGTTAGAGCCACTCCTAGTCTCTGGCTACCGATTCTTGCTAACATTGCCCCGTCGGATACCAGACGCCTCACTGCAGTATAGAATGAATAACATTGAGCTTCCTATACACAATGATTTGGAGAGCATTCCCAGGACCCGACTGAAATATAGGAGACCGATTTGGCTGGATACGGAAGTTCAGTACCCCGTCACTGGATTGACCTCCTTGAACAACACCCTGAATTGAGAATAGAGATTTAATTTCTAATCCTTCAGAACTTCTGTCGAGCGTAACCCTCCTGCATAGGCAATGTTTCTGAATTAAATAGATTCCGCACAGACCACGGAAGGTGCAATTCAATGCTGCATAAATGGAAACTAGCAGATACTAGTCTCTCCGACGGCGGAAATGTGGAACAAACTATGAGCAACATAGTAAACGACTGCCCCAGAAGAATTTTTCTTGATGGCATCCGTGAACAGAGCAAGGCAACTCCTGCAGCACTGGACTAGTCGAAAAATGTAGATATTAGTGTATAAATTATTTCTATGACTTTCTTTTTATCATGACAGTGATTTATACACTAAATATCTTTTTTTTTAATTCTTAACTATTTAATTTTATTATTTAATATTTAACAGCGCTTCTCATACGAAATAAATAAATAAGTCAAATAACAAATTTTTATTATTATTCAATTAAAGTGAATAATATATTGAACTTTTTCAACATTTGTGGTTATTTAGAAAACATTTCATTGTCAAGAAATGATTTAAAGTGAATGAGAAAGCACAGTTATATATTGCTGCCGGGAAGTTTTACAACACCTGGATACAAAAATATGCACTTAGCTCTCCTACAGGAACATAAAGGACCTGCTATTATTATTAAAGCGAAAAGATAATTATTCCCCTCGGTATAGAACTTGGAAAATTACTGCATTCTAGTTAGAAATTCCTTGTGGCAATTTTATTTTAATGACTTCCATTGAATAAATACTTTATGTATTTTAATACTGTAGATACCATTTTCGTTTCAACGTAATTATTCTTCAAACAGATATGACTAAAGCATTTATAATTAAGGTCTAGCAAAAATCGAATGCATAATGGTGTTACTTAAAATTACGTAATTTTAAGTGCACTACGTATACAATATATAAACAATTGTACAACATTAATAACATTTTATTTTTGCATACGTAAATGAGGGATCCGAGTCTATGATTTAACAATGTCTTCATGTTGATTTCCCGCCTATTTGTCATTGTGTAAATAAAAAAACAGAAAGTTTTTTTCTTCCAAAAATAATAAGAGCTCAACATTTATCACTAAATGTAGGTGTAGGTTTCTGCGGTCGTTCTCTAGATCTAGATCTCGGTTCCCGGGTTGGAACCGCGTCGACACATGCCATTTGCTCATTGTCCCCAGCCAATAGCAGGCCACCATCTGACCCGGTCCCCCCCTATATAAGTTGTATCGGTCTCTGTCATAGCATTCGCACGCTATCGATTGCTCTGAGCACATCGGTAGTAATAGAATACATTAACCGTTATATTATACTATAATATAATATATTTACGACAAAGAAGCGAAACCAGAAGAAATGGCTGGCACAAACGACAACAACGGCAACGGCCAACGTATAGCAATGGATATATTACAGAATATCGACACATACGAAGAACTGCAGAAAACAATGGAAAACTTCATGAAGATGATGCACACCGCCTTCGACAACAAGATGAACGAACTCAAGAAAAACGAAAAACCACCACGAAAATCCAACAAACGACAGAAAACAGAATCACCGGAAATAGAGACGAGCAACATGTACGAAGCACTCCGCACGATCGACGAAGATACGAAGAAAGAAGAAACGACGCCAATGGACAGCAGCGAAGAAGAACCGACAGCCTCCACCTCCGCAGAGAAACCCGGGGTAAGTACCAACATCATAAAACACACAAACACACACAAACAGCACAAAACAAACACAAAAACAGCAAACAACACAATCCAATTACCCAAAATGCCTTCTATCTCCCCAATTACAATCACTGACCCAACACAATGGTATCGAGTCCGAGATCTAATGAAAACACACAACATTCAATACACACAAAGCAGGTCCGTCCCGGCCGGAGTCCAAATCACTCCAACAACAGAACAAGACTATCGCAATCTCAACCGAATTCTCAACGAAAAAGCCATTCAATCTTTCACATACCAACTCCGTAGCGAGAAAAAATTAAAAATCGTCATCAGAGGCGTACCCCAATTCCTAACCGACGAAGACATCAAAGCCGATCTAGATTCTAGGAACTATCCGATCGCAAAAATCACTAGGATGAACGGTAAAGACCGCCTTCCAGCCCCCCTTATTTTAATAGAAATAGACAAAGAATATAAGTCAATTTTCGACATCCACACAGTTTGCGGATTAGAAGTAAAAGTAGAGTCCCTCAGACTTAGAACAGACATCGTACAGTGTCACAGATGTCAGAAATTCGGTCATCAACAGCGTACTTGCAACGTGAATTTCGCGTGCATGAAGTGCGGAGAGTCACACTCGACGCATGAATGCACAAAGCCGTCAACCACCCCCCCTAAATGCGCAAACTGTGGCGGAGCTCACCTCTCGTTCAGCTTATCATGCAAAAAGAATCCAAATAACCCAATAAACACACCAATACAAACACGCAAACTCATAGAAGCACCACTACCAAAACACAACGCGTGGACTCAAAGACAACAGACAAATAACATCACCGCAACCACACCCACACCCACAACCCGGGAAAATACACCAAAACCAACACTTAACTCACACGAAAAAGCTGACGACGCAATTGCACTCATGATTGGGAAACTATTCCTAACATTTAGCTCGACAAACCCTACACTCCAACAAACACAAAGCTTTTTCGAACAAACAAACGAACTTACAAAACTTTTCCACGCACGCAGACAATGAATCACAAACACAACATTAAAATAGCCTATTGGAATGCACAAAGTATAACACACAAAAAACATGAATTACACGTATTTTTAGACGAACACCAAATAGACGTAATGCTGCTAAATGAAACACATCTAAAACCAAGTCACTCATTAAAAATACAAAAATACAAAACATACAGACACGATAGGCCGGTACAAAAAGGCGGCGGAACCGCTATACTCGTACACGAAACAATAAAACACAGCGAACTTGAATACAAAACACTCGATAAAATCGAAAACACAGGCATACAAATAAACACAAAAAGGGGACCGATAAACCTTTACGCAAGTTATCTTCCCTCCGGATTAGACATAGTAGAATCAGACATACAAACGATCTTCAATCAAAACACACCTACAATATTTGCGGGAGATTTTAACGCGAAACACCAAAACTGGAACTCGAAAGTAGCAAATAAAAACGGTAAAAAACTAAAGAAAATAGCACAAGACAACAACCTCAATGTAATCGGGCCGGTAGAACCCACACACATACACATACCAACGGGCACTACTGACGTTTTAGACATAGCAATACTTAAAAACATAACCACAACACATACAATAGAAACTATAAACGACCTCTCCTCAGATCATTTTCCAGTGATATTAACGCTTGACATGGACACAACTAGAACGAAAAAAACATTTAATAAGACAGACTGGGAAAAATTCAAAGAATCCCTAGTACTCAGAACAGTAAAAATTCACAACGCGAAAGACATCGATCAAGCAGTGATCACACTGGAAAATGACATAAAAAATGCAATAGCACAAACGACAAAAACTAAAACCATCGACACAAAACTTAACATCCCGACTGAACTAAAAATAAAATTACGACTCAAAAAAAACATACTTAAAGAATATAAAAGAACACTAAATCCGGTAATAAAAACAAAACTAAACGCGATAACAAATGAAATAAAATCTGACATGATCGAACACTATAATAAAAACTGGAATAACAAAATTGAATCCCTTAACACGCAAGATCAAACACTCTGGCAGATGACAAAAGCCCTAACAAACAAAAAAAACAAAATTCCACCGCTAAAAACAGCAAACGGACCGGCAATAACTGATAAAGAAAAAGCAGACGAATTCGCGAACGCGTTAAAGAAACAATTCGAAACGAACCCAACAATACCGAAGCATAACACATTCACAAACCAAATTGAACGGCAAAGAAATACAAAAATCGATATAACAGATGGAGAAATCGACGCCACAAATACCGACGAAGTGGAAAAAATAATTAAAAACCTTAAAAACCGAAAAGCTCCGGGAGCGGATGGGATAACTAACATTGCAATAAAAAACCTACCAAAAACCGGTATACAAATTATAACCGACATAATAAATGGAATAATAAAATACGGACACTATCCCGCGATTTGGAAACACGCGCAGATAATAATGATCCACAAACCTGGAAAAACAACAAAAACAACCGCAGATTACCGGCCAATAAGCTTACTTCCGTCAATAAGTAAACTGGCAGAACGCGTAATACAGACAAGACTTGAAAACGAAGTCGAAAACAAAAACATAATCCCAAATTTTCAATACGGTTTCCGGAAAAATCACTCTACCACACAACAGGCACTAAGACTAACAGAACACATAACCGAAAAAATGAACATATCGACATCAACGGGCGCAATCTTTCTCGACATTGAAAAGGCCTTCGACCGGGTTTGGCACGCCGGCCTCATACACAAAATGAAACGTCACAAAATATCAAACACATTAATAAAAATAACCGACAATTACCTAAAGAACCGTACATTTAATGTCACAATCGGAAACGAAAAATCGACAATCGAACACATAGCAGCAGGAGTACCACAAGGATCCGTTCTCGGACCGCTCCTGTATAACATATACACTTCGGATATTCCCACAATAGAAAAATGTAATATCGCACAATACGCAGACGACACCGCTATATACATAAGTAGCAGACGAACATCGTACATACACAAGCAGTTACAAACCAATCTAGTCCTCCTAAAGGACTGGTACGACAAATGGAAAATTAAAATTAACCCACTAAAAACCGCGGCAATTTACTTCCAACACAGAAAACGACACAAAAGGCCGGACGAAGTCAAACTCGAAGGCCACACAATACACTGGCAGGAAAAAGTTAAATACCTCGGGGTCACAATGGACTCACAACTAACATACACGGCACATATTAAAGAATTAAAACGAAAAATAGGGTTCACAACACACGCACTGTACCCGATACTAAACGGCAAAAGCAAACTAACACTGGAAAATAAAATATTAATAATAAAAACGATAATACTCGCGGGCGCAACATATGCCGGAGAAATATGGCATCAAGCCAGCGAAAAGCAAAGACAATCGGTACAAGGGAAAATAAACAAGGTAATAAGACTCGCGATAAATGCACCGCGATACATGACAAACGCGCAGATACATAAAGAGACGAAACTCGAAACACTGGAAACAATAATATGCAAACGAACACTAAAAACAATAGAAACAATACAGTCACACGAAAACCCCACAATAAGAAAAATAATAAATCCAAAACGGAGACTAATTAAAAAAGACGGACTTAAGCAAATTAAAAGACGCGCAGAGGATAACGATATCCAAATAGCCGCGAAAAAAATCAAAAATTAACAGATAAACAGAGGTCAACACAAACACACAAAAATGTAGCAAAACACACAGCATTCCATATAGGATAAACAAACGTAACACACAAACACACAACTACACATAATAACACAAAACATACACAACCCCGGGTAATGAAATTGGAGTGGAAATGGGGGCAACCCCGACCACCGAACAAAATCAAGAGGACTCATATAAAACTGTCATAGCATTCTTCATGCTACTGCGAAACGACGAACATCTACGTACAGCCCTCAAAATGTGCCTTGCAACAGTGGACGAAACGTTGGCAATTACACCTAACTCGACGCGGTTCCAACCGGGATCTACATTGATCACTAAAGCTCGGATTATGGTATACAAAATGCGTATTTATTGTTAAAACGTATATGAACAAAATTATGAGTTTTCTGGGTTTATTTAATGCTTTGTGAATAAAATAAGGCAATTAAAAAAGACATATTTTGCATATTTTTACTATTTCATGCATATTTCATATAATACTGCACATGTGCGCATATTTTCTTCAAATTACAAATTTCCTTCAAAATTCCACTAGGCGGCAAGTTAACAAAATTCAAAAAAACTGGCAATGGGAAATACCAGTTTTACAAATATTCTGGGAAGGCCGGTTAAAACACTTTGCGACGGGGACTGCCGAGTTGTACCACGCTTACCTGAGTTAATCCGGGCAGCGTAAAAGGTTGCCCTTTTTGACGACCGAGTTGTACCACAAATTATATTACCCGATTATAATACTAATTCTCAGTAATTCTCTTTAGATAAGGAAAACAATATAATTATCTTCTCTTGCTTAGCAAATTTATATTTTTTATGTTCCTGTGATACTATTTATATGGATGGTACATTTCAGTATTGCACAAAGTTTTTTTACCAACTATTTACCATCCATGCTTTTAAAAACGGTTATTATGTTCCAGTCATATTTGCTCTTTTACCTGATAAAAATAGGAATACATATTTTAAAATGTTTGAAAATGTTAGCGATAAATGTAAAGCACTGAACTTATCTTTTAACCCAAAAAACGTAGTAGTCGACTATGAACAAGCAATTCATAGTGCTATTATTTATAGATGTTGGCCATATTCAAATTTAACCGGGTGTAGATTTCACTTATGTCAAGCATTTTTTTTAATTTTAAATTTAGGTTTGTCGAATGAATATAAAGACAAAAATTCAGAAATTGGTAAGTTTTTAAAGTTATTCTTCGGCCTACATTTTCTAGAACCTACCCCCAAGTAGGTGATTTTTTTTCTCTTGAAATATTTGACAAATCACCAGATGATGAGAGAGCAATACAATTTTGTGATTACATAGTTGAGAATTATATATCCGAAGAATCTAAATTTCCTCCAAAAATTTGGGCATGTAACACAAATAGTATGTATCGGTCTACCAACGCTTGTGAATCATTTCATTCTTTGTTAAAAACCAATTCTCCTCACCCAAATATATTTATTTTTGTAGATATGATAATAAATATTCAAAATGAAACATTTGCAAAAATTAAGAATGAATCAAAAAATATAAAAAAAATTAAATCTGTTACTAGAAAGAAACATGAGTATATAACTTCTAAAGTAAAAGAATTAAAAGAAAACAGAATTACCAAATTTGATTTTGTAAGATCTTTAAGCTATCATTATTTGCCGCAGTAGTACTTAAAGCATTTTAAATTGTAAAATTAATGTAAATATAAATTTGACTATGTATATTTCAAATTCAAATTCAAATGTATATGTATTTTGTATTATATGGAATTTATAATAAAACTGTTAAGCTTATAATTAATCAGAATAATTGAAACATACATGTGTAGGTAAACCCCACCAGTTTTGTATAAGTTTTGTGGTTCTTTTTTGTGAATGTGTCTGAAGATATCCTTTCTCCAGCAGGGGCGTACCGATGAGCCTGTAGAAAGGCGAAATACGTATCTACGTCTCTGGGGAGGGAGATGTTCGGACACGTTCACAAAAATATTAATAGTGAACCTGTATTTGTGTTCTTCACACCAGATTTTTAATAATATTTTATATTATTAAAAATATCTTACAATTAATATAAGATTTTATTATTAAACCATTAATCCTATCTAGAAATTCGTTGGTACAACTAGACGGTAGGATTATATCTACCTGATGTCCCGTGGTACAACTCTGCGATCCCGTTTGCGACATTTTGTGGCCTATAAAATTAAATACATAAAATACAATGTTTTACAATACATGATTTATAATTAAAGCTCGGAAAATATGCAAAATGCATGTTAAGTGCATAACGGTATATTGTGAGTATTTTTTAAATGCATATGCAAAATTAAATAATGCATATATATATATATATATATATATATATATATATATATATATATATATATATATATATATATATATATATATGAAGGTTTCTATCCAAATGTCTAAATATTTAATTTTATACATTTAAAATATTTTATTGTGGACTGTAGCAGTACCTGCAAAGATGACCTTTTAACTGTAATTTGTCCCCCGCTGTGTTAACGATTTGGTAATGAGAGTGTGTAATAGTTTTATAATAGTATTGTAAAAGCACACTGTACCATTATTTGTAAATATTACATTGTGATGCTGTGATGTAAATATTCGTTGTATATTTAATATTCGTTGTAAATTTTTGTTCAAAATTTAAAATGTAAATTTTCAACGTAAATTTCCGAACGTTAGTATTTTTTCATGCAGTCAATGCAACAGTCTTTACTTACTAAACTAATGCTACATAAATTTCATGATATAGATCATTGATTCCCAAAGTGGTCCAGGTAGACCCCCAGGGGTCCACGGGAGACTCGACGGGGATCTACGTTGGCGTGACAAAAAAATGGGGGTTCACAATTCGTAAGCGGGGGTCCACGAAAATTGATCTGGTTTCGATAGTGAAGAACTAAAATGTTGGCTTGAGTTCACCTATCAATGTAGGCAGATAATATTTTAAGAAGCTCAGCGAATGTTACTTGTAAAAACTTGCATATTCCATATTCAGTACAACGTGTCGAGACTTGCAAAGCGCTGCCGCTACCGCCGTCCGCAATGCTTGTTCAGACGTGCAAAGGGACGAAGTACGACTTGTGGTGTGTGTGCTTGCAATCTTGCATGAACTTGTTTGATTCTTCACCAATATAAATACGAATGCCACGGATAAACGTTACTCATTTGTTTCCCGAATTTCGAAAAGAAAAGTAAAGTAAAGTGAATCGATGTTAGTGTTTGCCACTGTCGGAAAAGTAAGTACTTACCTGCCTATTTGTTATACATACTTTTATTTTATTTATTATTTATCTATTTATTTTACAAGTTATTGTACACGTAAATAAACAAAAGGTGAGGCTTATTCCTAAAAGAAATCTCTTCCAACCCACCTGCGATAGGAGATATATTTATGTTGTAATAAGTATATTTGTAATGTTTGTGTGTAGTAGGTACGTATTAAAAATTAAATACTGAACAGAGCCATTATTAGATACTTCCAGAAAAGAACAGAAAGCCGAGAAAGGTTGAACTTCTTGTCCCTACTTTATTAGTAATTTTTTTATTACCCGACTGTGTGGTGGTTCACCAATAATTAAATATATTTTCATAAATTGTACGTGTCTTTATATACTACATACTTGTAACGTGCATCAAAGTAATAAATAAATAATTAAAATGGCGAAGTTTTGATATCAAAATATTATTTACAAGTATTTTCTATCGAATTTACAGAAATATATCAAAATATAATTAATGAAAAAATGTTTTACATTACATTAAAATCGGTTCAGACGTTTTCATAAAACTCAATTATTGATCTTAGCGATTTATTGCTTTTAATAATTAGAATCAGTTTGCCGCCGGTACTTTGTTTATTTCATTGCAATAATCAATTAATCCTTTTAAAATAGCCATATCCTGTTAAGTAAGACCGCCTTAAGATTACTATAACAAAGTTTTTTTTTTATTTACAGCTAGGTAACTGATACGAAACATGTCTGAATCTAAGAAGAAATGTCGACAGTACAGTGTTGATTATTTAAAATTTGGTTTTCTTCCGTCAAAGGCAGACAAGCGATTACCCACATGCCTTTTATGCAACAAAGTTTTGAGCAATGACTCTATAAAACCATCGAAGCTCGAAGATCATCTAAGAAGGTGTCATCCTGATAAAATAGGTAAAGATTTGAAATATTTTCAAACATTGAAGGAAAAATATGAAAAGAGACCCACCGTGCACAGTATGTTCGCTTCAACGTCGGTAAGTAACGATGATGGCTTGCGGGCATCTTACAATATCTCATTACTTATAGCGAAATCTGGAAAATCGCACACCATTGGAGAACAGTTAAATTTACCCGCTGTTGAAGAGGGTTTAAAAACTGTTCTGCACAAATATCCATTTGACATGAAGCATTATTATTGGCATATGTTCGATTTGTTATGGACGAAGAAATTCATGAAGAGCTACTATTCGCGAAAACTTTGGAGACGGACACTAAAGGTGAATCAATATTTAATGTCCTGAGTGATTTTTTTAAGGAAAAATCGATTCCATCACAAACGTTATTTCGGTGGCAACAGATGGAGCTCCTGCCATGGCCGGGTGATGTCGTAGATTTATAAGCCATCTTAAAAGAATTATACCAGAGGTAACTGCAATTCACGGTGTCATCCACCGACAACACCTAGTAGCGAAAAATTTGAGTGCTAAATTGCACCAATCGCTTCAATTTGTGATTAATGCAGTTAACAAAATAAGAAGCAATGCATTGAATACGCGTTTATTTGCACAATTGTGCGATGAAAATGATGAAGACTTCCAACGATTGCTCTTACATACTGAAGTACGCTAGTTGTCGAAAGGTGCATGTTTAACAAGATTTTTCTCACTTTTTGATTCAGTTTTAGAGTTTCTGGAATGTAAAGTACCAGATTTAAAAGAAAACCTGATCAATTTGAAAACAGACATCGCGTATTTGACAGATTTGTTCAAAAAATTTAATGACATTAACTTACAATTACAAGGGGACAGCCTCAATTTAATAAAAACAAAGGGTGTAATTTCAGCTTTTCTTGGAAAATTGAAATTTATGAAGCAAAATATTAGTCGGCGCGAATTCTCCCAGTTTTCAAACTTGTCACAGGTAGAATGCCTTGATGAGGATATTCACACATACGTTCAACATTTAATTGCCCTGCATGATGACTTTAAAATCAGATTTGAAGATATTCTGACGATGGAAATACCACCATGGATCATAAATCCACTTGATGAAACGGAAGTGAAGAATGTGATATTATAAGAGGAGCTACTCGAGCTTAGCACTAATGAGGAACTGAAGGTGAAATTTAAAAGAGGGTATCAAACATTTTGGCTGCAGTCAGAAATACCCGAAAAATATCCTGGACTCTGGGAATTGCGAGAAAGCTTTTGATAGCGTTTTCCTCGTCATATCTTGTCGAGAAAAGTTTTAGTGTCGTTACAATCCTTTTAACAAAAAAAAGGAGCAGATTGAATATCACAGAACGGGGAGATTTGCGGTTATTCCTAACAAAACTGAAGCCAAATATTGGTAATTTGCTGTCAATCCATCAAGTACATCCCTCCCACTAAAATTATGACTATTTTGTGATTGTGATTGTAGAAGTTACGTTACGTTATTAATATTTAATTTTAATTATATTACGACTGTTATCATATTACAATGTAATATGATAACAATATTAATTAATAGTGTAATAATTACATATTTGAATAAATACAACACAAGGAAATAAACTATTTTTCTTTTTATTTTTACCACTCCGAATGGGGAGTTTTCTAAATAAAATATGTGAGAATTGATTGATTTCTTGTGCTGTGAGTAGATGTCAAAGGAGTAAAGTTGGATGGAATCACTTTTTTGATTGGCTAACTTTACTTCTTTGACATCCACTCACAGCACAATCAATTATTAATTAACCAATAACTCAGCCGCAAGGCAAATTTCCATAGTTAGATCTAATCTTCTCATTTTTTGTGGAGTTTTGGGAATATGGTAGAAATTTAGCTGCAGGGGGTCCACCGGAACCAGCAAAACTTTCAAAGTGGTCTATGAGAAAAAAAAGTTTGGGAACCTCTGATATAGATGCTTTATCGGTTATTGTATGATTCATTCGATGAATGTTTTGAAAGCGGGGATTTTCACATACTACACAAGTTGTACGGTCGCACTGAAAGAGTGTGTTTGTTACTCGTTCTCTTTGCTTCAACTTAATATAAGTAAATAGAAGTTAAAAATAAAGTTATTAAATCACTGATATTTTCAGCAATACGTACTTTTCCCATCTGGTTATAGTGCAGTGTGACAGTAAAAATTCCGAAAGCAGTGTCTAAAAATCGACTTTATTGCGAAAGTGGATTCAAGATAAAAATATTTGCAGATCATCGACAACAACTACATTTTTGCGGGCTGTGCGACAAACGAGTAAGTACTCTGTATATATAACCACATATGTATTTTTTAAGAAATCTTTCTTACACAAAAAAAGCACAGACTGCTTACACTTGCCTTCTTTATGTTTATTTAGTTATTTAATTTTTATAATAAATTATTTTCAAGTTATTAAATTGTTGTATTGTTATCTTTATCTGCTTTTTAAACTAATGTATTACATATTTTTATAGATAAAATATCACAAGAAATTCCAGGTATATCACTTAGGGAGCTAAAACCATCAGTTCAAAAAACGTGGACCAAATCACATGAAACAAAAAGAATTAACCGGTGAACATCGAGACAACAGTGAGCAAGAAATTTATTCAAGAGATCTGTGTAATCCTTTTATTGAGTGTAATATTGATCTTCATAATCTGGACAAGAAATTGTTCCAAGATTTCTTAAAGAAACACTACTTTAAAGAAAATGTCAGTGTGCCTTCACCATCTATTTTGAGAAAGAAATATGTCGAGCGTAACCTTAAAG
Organism: Melolontha melolontha; assembly: GCA_935421215.2. NCBI lineage: Eukaryota > Metazoa > Arthropoda > Insecta > Coleoptera > Scarabaeidae > Melolontha > Melolontha melolontha. The sequence goes on along the minus strand of OW285241.1, from coordinate 63,146,246 downwards.
ACGTGATAGAAGTCTAAAATAAAATTAAAAATAAATATATATGGTTTCTGTTGACGAAACTACAGATGTTCAGGGAAGGTATATTGCCAACTTTATCATTGGAGCTTTGAACGGGGCTTTGTAGTAAAGGAAAAGGACATTTGATTTGTGTAAAGGTGTTAGAAAAAACGAATAATATAAACATCGTTAATGATACGTTAATTTTTACCCCAAAAATTACCGTAAATTATCGTAAATTTTCTTACCGAAAATTATGAAGAAATGAAGAATGTTATTTGCGATTTTGATCCAGATTGGCTGAACAGTCCTTTTCAAGTTATAAGTTAATTTTAAATGAACGACGACAGAGTTTTGCAATGGACAATCTAGAAAAGCATTTGATTACTTACTGTCATTATTCAAGTAATAATTAATTATGATTAGAAAAATTGTAATGTTATTTAAAATTTAAATATACATATTGTTAATAGAAAAGTACCATATTTTATATATATTATTTTTATTCTTCTTCTTACACTATCTAAAATAAGTAATTTTATAAACAAAACAGTTGTTTTATAACTTTTTATAACCTTAAACACTCTATGTAACTTGAACATAAATACATACTCTTTTTTATTATATTAGAGGTTGTTATTATTAATATAATAATTTTATCTTGCATATTTACATGCATTTTCTCTAACTTTTTAGTGCATATTTTCCAAGCTCTGCTTACAGTATCAGGACTTAAGGACATAGTATCCAGGACTTAAAACAAAACCCTAATAAAAATGTAAGAAGGGTAGATTTTAGTTAGGTATAAACTCACAAATACGTAAATGGATTTAGAAACTATACAAATAAAAAGTAAATATGGGTCGGATGTTATATTTTCTAAACTAAAATTGTATTATTATTAAAGTTGTATTATTATGAAAAAATATAATTTATGTACATACATATATCTCTAACAGTGCCATTTTTTTGTTTCATGTAATGTCACGTAATACCACTGAAAAAATCCGGTGTTGTCCCTTACATGTGCAAAGCTTCAGTAATTTAAAGATAAATTTTTCTAATTTAATTCATACTACTTGTCTGGCTCATGCCATTAATAGAATTGCCGAAGAAATCAGAAATCAATTTCCTGTTATGAATGAATTAATTTCTAATATAAAAAAATCTTTTTAAAAGCACCATTGCATTGCGGGTTCAGTTGTAGAAAGAATCATTTCCCGGTTTACAATTAACTTCACAATCAGTAAACACTAGGTGGGGAACATGGCTAAATGCAGAAATTTTTTATTAAAAAAATTATCGAAATATTAAAAGTTGTATTTTATAATTCTCTGATGATTCAAATCATCGAAATAAAGCAAAAGTGTCTTTGAACAATAATGTAATATCAAATCTTTTGGTTTTTATTGCAACAATTTTTTCTGTAGTAACAGAAATACTTTTGAAATTAGTAACAAGAGAACTGCTTTTGACTGAGTCTATAAATCAAATAAACAAATGCTATAACGCATTGTCAACTATTACAGAAGCTGGAGAAATAATTTTTAAAAAGCTAAACTCAGTATTAGAAAAAATCAAGTAATTAAAATTCTTTCAAAAGTTTTTAATATTTTGAAAGGGGAAATTGTAGATGGCATTGGATTAGAACCTTACGTTGTAAGCGATTTAAACAATTCTCCAATCTTCCGACTTCCTTCGATGTTCAGCACTGCAAATTAATTTTGACATTTCTGGCGAAAAAAACGAAAAGCTAATATCAAGTTTTGTTAAACAGATTTTCTTGAGTCGTTGAAGTTACAGTTCAAGCATCATTTAAGTTTTAAGTAGGAGTTTGTAAAGTTTTCTGCGTATATAAAATTTAAGTTAAAGTTTAAATTAAAAATTATTAACTGATCACATCATTTAACCAATAATAAATGTGTGAGGGCTTCAACATTGTTAGAAGAAGGATGTGCAATGCGTTATATAGCTAATTTGTTGGGTGTTAATCATTCGACAGTTAGTCGAATGATTAGAAGATCTAGGGCAATTGCAAGCTTCAGAAATCGGCGAATAACAAGCACAGAACTCAATAACCAGCTTGAAGCGTTAAAGCGTCAGAGTTTCTGCTTTAACTGTGAAGATAATGTTGAGGGAAGTAAAATTGGATAGTAGGAGGCCTGTAGTTGGACCATTATTTACGGCAACACTCAGAGTACAACGTTTGAATTGGAAGCGAGTTTTGTTTTTAGACGAGAATAGAGAAAGTTTAAAATCACTATATGGTCGCGAAAGTGTGCGGCGAAGAACTGGGGAAAGATATCATGACCGCACAATCTCTCAAAGGGAGCTCTTCGGTTGTTGATCAAGAATGTTCTGGGCAGCTATTTACTTTAACGCCTGCAAAAATGCTGAATACAACCTCGAGATTTTGCCTTTTGCACCATTTATAGGGAACAATTTCATTTCCATGCAGGATAATACAAGGGTCCACGTCGCTAGGCAAGTTTCGGATGACTTACAATAGATCAATATTAAAGTCATGGACTGGCCACCACGAAGTCCAGATTTAAATCCAATAGAACACGTATGGTATACCGTAAAAAGATCAGTAAGTCAACATTTCCGTGAGCTTATCACGGAGAATACAAGCAGTTATCAGAGCTAAGGGAGTTCGTTCCTTGCCTTCGTTTTAAGAATTTTTTAACATTTCTAGAAATACCCTTTTGTCTTTGAATTTGTAATTGATGTAATTTATAATTTTTTCCATACGTTTCTACTAAAAAAATTTATAATTATCTCCAATTCAATTGTTTATTGATAATGTTAAAAATTAATTCACCAGTCAAACAATTTTGTAAAAATTATATTAATTTCGAACATGAGTATAGATATAACGTGTGTTCATTTGAAAAGTCAATCTAGGTTACTTTGAAATTTTGATAGAATAAGACGCATATGTATTAGTATGTGTTTGTTGTTCCGTAAACGTAAATCCAAATGACATTTGATAATGTCAATCATATTTGTTATTTATTTGTATGTATGAAACTGTAAAAATATACGACTTCGTAGTAATTTTAATTTACGACATACTTCAAAATGTTCTCAGTAAATCACATGCTACTAGATGACTTTTCAAATGAACACCCGTTACTTATTGTTATGTTATGTTATTAATAGTTACTAAATACTAGTAATTAATGTATAGCAAACGCCAATTAAGTTGGAACGAGGAGGGGTAAGTTCGGGTAGGATTAGAAGTCGTGGGGAGATTTGTATTTGATTTTACATCAAATGTCAGATAATTCTAACCTCTGAGCGTGTATCACTTTATGATCCCCTAGCAAAGACATTATGTTCCGTCAAACGTCAATGACAAATGTATTCTGACAATTACTTGAGTAGTGGGGGTGGACGTTTTTTAAAACGGCTTCTGCGCACCCCCTCCTCGCGCCAACTTAATTGGCGCTTGCTATACTTGAATAGCATTTATAATGTCTACAAATATTTTAAGTTTTCGTAAACATATTGTTAATAGTGTTATGCAAACATTATGTGATGTAACAAATATAAAATAAAGTTTTGTTTCATAGAAACTGATTTCGTTTTTGTTAGATTTTATCATATGGATGCATATTTTTCAAAATATGTTCATATATATGTGCATATTTTGCTATTCTTACATTCATATAATCCGAGCTTTAATGATATCAGACTGTGAGAATATCGGCATTGACCTTATGCTACTTTACAAGTCAATGTACGAGACATACTTCCAAGGTTCTGGTAATGGAAGGAAATTATAATATAATATAACAATAATATACAATGACGGCATTACTAATTTGGAAAAAGTGTATTAAGAGACTATATCGAAAAATAAAATGTTTTTTGTCTAAAAACTTGCGGTTTCTTTGTTAGACTACGTAGTTTCCGAACCACCCTCGTATAGTATGGTATATATTTAATCACAACAAACATGTGAATGTAGAATTAAACGAAATGGTTAAATTTCTAAATTGTACTAACTGTTCATACTACCAGTTTTGTCACGATCTGATACTAAACTACTTTCTTATAATGTGTTTATTTTTTTCTGATTATTTATGTAAGTAATTTTTTTTATAAATATTGGAAATTCACTGATGTGTAATCTGTGATTTTTTTAGGGGTTGATGTTTTAATGTTTTATTTTATCTCAATATATTTTGTATGTGTCCAAGTATTACCACCACCAAGAATGATCATGGCAAAACAATTAGAAACATTATCGAGATAAGAATCCATTAAAACTTGGACGGTGATCAATACAAAGACCAGAGAGTGAAACCCGGAAGAAGATTGTACTATTAATCGATGTTAATTCACAAAACATATTGATCAATTATAATTGTATGATGAAAAATGAAAAAGATACAAAGTATAATTAGAAGAAACAACAAATTTGTCTTTGAACGTTTAGATTTGAAGGCAGGCCTGCCTACAAATATTTTCCTTTTCTTTTTTTTTATATATTAATTATATTTAATTATCGTATATTAATTAGTCAATTCTTGTATTAGGCTTCTTAAATAATTTAATTTATTAAATAAAATTTTAAATAGTATATTAAAAAACAAGTTTCATAAGGCACCATTTTGCCGCACGAGATCAGTTTAGAAAACGAGCCGCGATAGCGGCGAGTTTTCTAAAGAGCGAGTGCGGCAAAAGGCCTTATGAAACGAGTTTTTTATACTATTTTTTCTATTTTGCATTTTTTACATTAATAAATTGGAATTATTTAATTTGGAAGTTTAGAGTTTAATTTTTATATAAAGCATGCAGTTGGTCACATTGATACTTGACATTGTCAAATTTAAATCTTGCTATCCGCGAAGTATATTATATTACATAATATTTATTAATTTTCGTTAACATTACTTGATATTTTATTTAAAAATATAAACATGAGTGACTTAACAACTAATATATCTTGTTGTCAATTGTATACAATATACGTTGTTTGTGTAGAGTACGAACATATATCATATTTGTCAAATGAACTTAAATTCTTAAAATCAAATTACAGCAATGATATTTATTTCTGTGTTCGAACAACACCAACATTGAAAAATTTTAAAAAAGCGTATCGAAATGAAGCTCATTTCGATACTGTTCTTGGTTTCATAATGAGTTCATTTCGAACACAAAATAAGAAAACATAGTTAAGAAATATTTCACATTTTAATAATAAATATATCCTGTCAGAAGCAAATATTTGTAGTCAGGTTGGCCGAGCGGTCTAAGGCGCCAGATTTAAGCTCTGGTTCCCACATGGGAGCGTGGGTTCGAACCCCACACCTGACAAACTTTTTTTTAAATTTTATTATGCGTAATTTAATATTTATTATATATGTTTGTAAAATATACAAAGCAAAATTTTAAAAACATATTCTAGTAATATAAAGAATTTCCTCTTCAAAATGTAAAAACTATTTTATTTTCCTGGATATGTACATTAAAATTGATGCTAAGTGCTTAAATAAATCAATTTGCACTATTCAAGTATCAATCTGCATTATATAAACATTTTGAAACACTTGATAGATATAAATGATTGAGCAACTTTTGGTACATATATGAATTGTTTTTCTCTAATTAATTATTTTTTAATTCGTGGTTTAATACTAATTTTTAGTAGTAAATCAGTACATCTCAAAATTCAAATTCAGGGACTATTACATGTGACAGTGGGAATTCCACACTACGTCGAATTTAAGAGACTGAGTATTGACTGCAAATCTAAAATTTCTTCCGCATAATTCAAGGATCTTGAGGAATCAATACGTAATAACCCCCGCGAATTATACTCATTCATTCGGTCCAAGGTTCCACTAGAATACCTGCAAAATTGAGCCATAATGAAGATCCACATTTAACTGTTGATGCAAAATTATAGTAAGCAAACACAAAGCAATTCCTGCTCTCGTATTGATGAATGTAGTAATTATATATCTTTTTTGCTACTACCTGTAACTGAAGATGAGCTGATCATGTTAATTTTTCTTTAACATTTCCTGAAATGCATACGGCTGGCGACGATAAATTTTCTCGCCAATTTAAGTTGTTTAATTCGTGACGCTAGGTTTGATTTTCAAAGCCTTTAGCAAATATTATCAATCTATCCATTTATACTTGGACTCTTTGTAATCTGGCAAAATGAATACCTGTGTTTCAGAAAGGTGATGCTTCATTGCAGATCAATTGCTATTTTGTCATATTTGCGACAGTTTTCGAGTATGTCATTTATTCGCGAATATTTTTTATGTGAAATCTCATCCCTTCGCAATCCACCACGGGTATGTGCCCAGCAGATCCACAGTAACTAACTTGACTATCATCACTCAATATATCAGTGAAGTTCTTAATTCCAAAGGTCAAAATAACCTTAAAAGTCAAATACACCCTCTTTTCAAATGCTTTCGATACAATAGATCATGGCATCTTACTTAAAAAGTTTAATTATTTTAGCATGTCTACTGGATTCTGCAATTAATGGTAAGCATCGCCTCTGAATATATAAATTCAACAATAGGTGTATTTACTGTTTGAATGGAAATAAGACTTATTTTCTATTTAAGTTTTAACATTCTATAGGCGAATTTTCACGAAAAGGATTTAAAATATGATAACCATTGATAATTACTTGTAATAAAGAACAAAGTTGTGAAAACTGAATATTATGTTAGGTTTGGCTTCTCCTTAAACTACTAAATTTAAGAATCTCACGCTTCCTGCAATTACAATGTATGCAATATTACCAATTCATCAATTTGATAATTGTGTTTTATATCAACTGTTATTAAATAATCCTCTTCTATTTAGTTAAGGGTTGCAGATACTTTTAATATCTGAATGCTTGTCAATCTGGTTAATCTATAAAAGTGGAACACTGATTTTAAAGTTTCAAATATTTTTAATGCACTAAAATTGTTTCGCCATTGGTTGCATCAGAGGGTTGCTAAACACTTGCTACTGTAGGCACCACCTGATGAAGCCAATGCCTGGTGAAGCAATTATAACATTAAAAATATTTGAAACTTTCAAGCCTATTTTTACTTACATTTAAACGGTGTTTCGACATGTATCCTCTTCGCCAATCAATTATATTATTTCTTAATCTATTATTAATTTAAATTTCATACAATAACAATTGCCCAGAATAAATTAATATCCTCGTAAAATTCTAGTTTTTTTTATAGCAGATATTACAGTAAAAAAATACATTCTTATACATTAGAAATTTATTTAATTATTAATTAATATAGTTTCAAATTTCATTAGCAAGAACTGCTATGGTGATGGGTTACTATGGTGTTTGTTTATTGTTTTGAAAAATTATTTGTTTCATTCAAACTATACAAGGATTTGCTCTAAACGAAATGGCTACTAAATAGAAGAAGAAATGAGTGATTTTGAAAACCTAGATGTAGAAGAGCAGCTGCAAAAGGCAGTGTTGAAATTATTGCCCCAAAAGTCTCGAATTGTATATGAGAAAGAATATGTGTTTCCAGGAGTGGAGAATTGCAAAAAAATATTAAGGGCCTGAGTGAAAATGTGCTTCTGGCATATTTTGCTAATAAATCAAAACAAGTCAAGCCATCAACATTATGGTCCTAATATTCCATGTGAAAATGCACAGTGTTGGTTAATGAAGATCGGTTATAATCTCTTCACTTCTTGATACGAAAGCGAAGCAAGATTGATCATTTTATATTACGGTTAAAGAAAATAGAATATATTTATTGGAGATTGTGAAAAAATACATTGCTTTACGTCCGAAAAACGGGCCTAATAAGAAGTTTTTTATTAATTACAGACAGAGAAAGTGTACCCATCTAGGCTGTAGGGATAAATACTTTGTACAAGATTCCAGAAAAATTGCTGATTTTCTGAAACTAGAAAATCCAGGAATGTACACCTGACATTGTTTCCGCCTGTCTGCAGCTACAATGGTGGCAAACTCTGACGACGACCTGTTGACAATCAAGCTCGTAGGCAGATGGAAGTCATCGTCAGCAGCCGAGACTTACATCTAAGAATCGGTCGCTGGTAAAATTGCGGTGTCGAAGCGCATACTCAGTGGACAAGAAGTCCCAGAAGATCAGTCCAACACATCTATGTCATCAAAGCAAGAAAAAAATAAACTATATTATTCCAAAAATACATTTCGGGTAACGTTAATTGCACAGTTGAAGTTTTCATAAATACAAATCGCGAAACCATGTAATTCTTTTAATTTTATATAAAAATATGAAAAACTAAAGTATTTTATCTACCCTTACTGTTAAAATGCTACTTTATCTACCCTTGCGGTTATTGCAGAATCATATTCATAGGTTATCAGTGGGAGAAATTGAAAAAAAATAATTTCATCGATTATAACGCCATCTATAATGAATTAAAAAAAATGTTTCAGACAAATCCTACGTACTTTTTTCGGTAGAATTCGAATCTGTAATAAAATATGCGGATTCCTATTTAAGATTTCAAAGTTACCCCAGCCCCACTAACATGGAGGCAGAGAGAGGGCTAATTCTAGCACTAATGTATTTCCTTGATTGAATTATTAAATTTTAAATCTGAACATTTTTTCGTGAACTGCTTATTTTTCGAGTTAAAAAATACACCCGGTTCTTTTTGATTTTCTAACTATAGAAGCGAATGTTTTTACTTACATATTGTATAATTGCTTGTTAACTTTTTCTTCTTATTTCACAAGAAAATTCGTTATTCGAAAGAAAATTATATTCTAATCCAACCCAACTCAATCACCTATATTGAGGCCCCACCATTAGATGATACCGTGTGGATACCACCCTGCCTTCAATCTCTCTACGTCCCCGAATAAACCATAAAGCGTCCCTTAATTTCAAACGTTCACGACTTGCCCGAAATGATAATGGTTCTTAAAACGGGGAAAGTTTATCTTAGACGCCCTCATCGATTTTGCAATTTCAACTTCTTATGTTAATTTCGCTGGTGCAATAACAATAAAGTTTCACAACAGAACGAGGTCTAATTTACGAGGACGTAGATTAAATTATTTGGAGGGTGTGGTGTATTTCTCGTTCTGTTGTAGATTTAAAATTTCAAGCGAGATAAGTTTTTAGTACTGGAATAAAAATAGAACAAAATTAACGGCTCCGTGCTTTTTTGTTTGGCTGGTTGACGACATAATACGCAGATTAAAATAAATTTACAATATCGCGCTTTTGGAAATGACAAGATGTAAAATTACGGTTTCACTTTTTTCAACCTTAAATATAGTAATAAACTTATTTATTAAAGTCTTATTTACAAAAATTGTAAAAGCAATGAAATCTTTCATTCGAATATAATTTACTCCATGTTAAATTTATTGCTGCGAAATGAAAGTAACCGGTGTTCTAAATAGAGCGCCATTTCGAAATCACTACTTATGCAGTCATATTTAATAATGGTTTTTTATAGTTCGTCATTATATTAGTGATTCAAATACCTAAAATTCCCAAGACACACAATCAAAATTAGACACCTGAAGCCTATATAGTTGTGTCAAAACTTAATTAAATGTCTTACCTTTGAAATGTCAGCAACCCATAATACAGCAGGCTGTATTATGGGTTGCTAAAGTCCGCACAGCGAGTGATAGGAAATTAAGAATGTTTTCTACATTATGGAATTATTATTATAATTAATTCCAGAAATTTAATAATAATACTTAACAAAGAAGAAAAAAATCCAAAACATAAAATAAAAAACATTGACCGTGCCTAGCATTTCCCTCACAGTACCTGTATAACTTATACCGTTCCGGAAAGTCTCGTAGAAATGTGGCCATCAAAATATATAGCCACTGTTGCAATATGACCACTATAGCTTCTAATATTCTATTAAATAGGAAATAAATCATATAATCATAAATGATGAAAACAAACATAACCTCACATTTTAGTACATTAAAAATATGCAAATAGAATTTATTTTCATTAATGTACCTATATATTTTGCACTTTAATATTATCTATAAAAATATAACATTATGGCCAAAAATTTAAATTTCCGTGTTTTAAAATACTTACGGCTAGTATTAGCGACGTAGTTAAAAGAACATTTATATTAAATAGCATTTAAAAGTAACACAAGTGGATTTTAAACATGTTTAAAGGTACATTTAACTCTAAAGACTGTCACATTCGTAATTTCTTATTTTTGTCTTATATTCTTATCGTCGAGTTTAAATTCATTCAACGCGTTCTTGTATCGCCCTCTGATTTTAATATTTTGTAACCGTATCGCCCCCCCTGGCGTTTCCGATTGCATCCGGCGTGTAGGGCATTCGACCTGAGGCGGTTATCGAATTCAGTTGACAGTAGTAGTGTGTAAATCCTCGTATAAGGAGGAAGTTTTTTCACGAATTCTACGACATTGTGTGTTTTATAGTGATGTGTAAAACTGCTATTTTTCATTAGCAGCTACAAACTGCTACTGCTACTTTTCGTTAGCAGTTTAAAAAAACTGCTACTTTTTGTAGCAGTTTCTCCTATATAGCAACATACGTACTATATACTTTAAATAAAGCATTTTTCATTAAATACGGCTATTTTTTAATATCTTATTGTCTTACATAATAACTAATAAACGTTACAACATTTTCTGTCTTTTTCAATATTGATTGTTATTTGGTTTTGCTATAATCAATACAAATGCAATTAAATTCTGGTATTTGAAAAATGATTATATGTATTACCTTAGTATTAAAATAAACCATCCATTTTTTATTACTAATACGTGAAAGAAGTTTCTGAATCGATAGTTTATAAATAGTTCTTAAAATAGTTCTAATCTGCTGCATAAAAAATATTGCTAGCTTAATATTACTTTCCGTTAGAGCTGCTACGTCAGAAATATTTACATCGGAAAACTGCTACAAAAGTAGCAGTTTCTTTTCATATTCGTTAGCTGCTACAAACTGCTAACGATAGTTAGCAGTTTCAAAATAGCAGTTTGCTTCGTAGCAACCCATCACTAGTGTTTTAGTTGCCTATGCAGATTCAGGCGTAGATCGAATTGCCGTATACCGACTTCGTAGTTTGAGAAGCTCGTAAGGGGCAGACACCCTTTCTGGCAAGTATAGTACTTTTTTGGCGGCATTTCTTATATGAACTCCGGTTTAATAAGAAATTCTCTTGCAAAGACAAAAATCCTAGACACCTTAGACCTTAGTCTGTAACTACCAACGCAATTGATTCTCCAGTGTCATTTAGTCGAGAAGAAGACATAAAATTTGCAATATTTTTTCGAGGGCTGAATGTCCATGCAACCCCAGTTTCCGGTTGAATTGCTGTGGACACCGACTGTGGACAATTTCCTGTGGACGTATTGTAGAAACAGTAACTCATACGATTTTTCTTTAATGCTATAGTATTTGATACCTCTAGAATTAAACGTCTTGAATTTTAATTAGTCTTAATTACCTATATTTTGGTTTAATAATAAATTTACTATTTAATTTAAAATTTAATTAATGTTTCGAATTTTATATTCATTCATATTTGGTGGTAATGTGTCACGTAATATATTTGTAAGATATTTGAAATCTAATTACGGTTTAAATTTCAATTTATATTCAGCTTTGGTGGTTGATAATGTTATTAACGTGATATTATTCTTTTTATTGTATTTGAATTTATTCTAAATTTCTAATCATTTTGTTACATAATATTTTAAAGTAAAATTTCTTATTGCGTTGGACCTTGTCATATTAAAAACTTAACTTTTTTTTGTTTGCTAGCTGTGCCTATGTGAACATTTGCTCTCGGTTTTGCGAGACTTGTATAAAAACCACGCGTACTAGTGCAGGTGCACTGAAGATAAGTCAATGCAATTTTAGACGAATATTTGATTAAAATTTTTAAATTACACGTAAAATAATTTGTTATGTGCATAATCTGAATGTATTATATTGTACGGTTATTTCTACGGATTCCTAGAAAAGGCTCTTATTTATTTAAACCTGTAAATCTAAACTATTTTCGGAATTTATTCTTTTATTGCATAATTATTTAATTAACATATACAGGCTGATTCAAATTAAGTGCGCACTATTGCTATCTCTGTTATTATTGATTCTAGAAAGTAGGTTAAATTAGCAAAGTTTTAGTGTTTTTAACATTTATTAGCATGCAGTTCATGAAAAAAAATTGAATAACGCATTTTCGAGAAATTTTGAAATTTATAATTTTTTTAAATGGAACAGCCTGTATATTTTTTAAAATTCTGAATAAATATTTTCAAAACTCTTTTGTGATTTTTTAAAGAGAATTTCACTCTTGTATGAGCTTTCACTTCTTGCAAATATTTCCAATATATTGATTACACTTTACGACGCAATTCGAATTTTTCATAGAAAAAAAATCGCCCTTAAGTAGGATTCGCACTGCTCTGCCACTAATATGTTTTCTACATTTTGAGGCATAGTGTACATAGTGTGTACGACACATACGATAAAGTGTAGAAAGCATATTTACATTACATTACTTCGCGAAAATGCAATAAAATTGTACAACTGCCGTACAACGGGCAAGCATATGTCATCTTTTTCCTTTATGTGACTCAAGGCATCCCTACAAAGATTAGAAGTCCCAGTCTTTAATAGCTTAATGGTAGAGCAGTGGTCCGGCAAGCCAGAGGACGTGGGTTCGAATCCTACTTAAGTGCAAATTTTTTCTATGAAAAATTTGAATAAAATAGGGTATTAAAATGTAGAAAGCATATTTACATTACATTTTCGCGAAGTAATCTAATGTAAATATGCTTTATACACGTTACGACGCTATTTTATTCGAATTTTCATAAAAAAATTCGCCCTTAAGTAGAATTCGAAGCTACGTCCTCTGGCTTGCCGGACCACTGCTCTACCACTAAGTTATTAAAGACCGTGATTTCGAATCTTTGTGGGGATGCCTTGAATCACATCAAGGAAATAGTTGACATTTACTTACCCGTAGTACAGCAGTTGTACATATTTATTACATTTTCGCGAATTAATGCAATAAATTTGATGTAACTGTTAAATATGAATTATTTTTTGATTTACTAGTTCAAGTCTATTAATATATTTTTTAATATTTTTTTAATTATTTTTTAATATTTTTTGATATATAAAAGCAAAGGATACAAAACTATGTACAGCAATTAAAAACCATTACGTTTTACAACTAAAACTTAATTCTAAGAAAACATATATCAATATCAAAGATCTGTTCTTAATTTTGAATTAAGAGCAACACAAGCCAAAGCGAATCCATGCACGATCTGTTCAAATTTCATAGATTCGTATATTTTGTTCTAAAAGTATTACCAACCTTCCCAAATATCACATTTTGTTAAATGCTTATTGAATTCATTTCATAACACAGAACCCACAGGCGCGGCTCGTGATGACGTATTTGGGAGTGGAAGTACAATGATGCGATTGCCTCGTGTGTTTTCGGTGTTTACTAAGAAAACGTTACAGTTAGTACACGAGAATACACGAAGCACTGGCATCATTGTACTTGCACTCCCAAATACGTCATCACGAGCCGCGCCTGCCTGAGAACCCATAATTTAAGGGACACTTAATTGAAATGTCTTTTAACTAAAATTACTTTTAATATCAGTTGCTAATACCCGCTGTTAAAATTTCAGTTTCTCATGTCTATTTTCATCATTGTGGTTGTATAATTTCATTTCTTTTTAAAAAATTAACGCAAAAGATGTTAATGTTAAATTACTTATTAGTCTTTGTTCTATTTTTTGCTGGTTATTTATTGTCAGTAATGTTAAGAATATTGAAACTTGTTTTTATTAACTTTTATATATAGAATCTTAAACAAGCCGATTGCTTAGTGGTAACGCACCAGCTTCATGCCGGGAGTCCTGAGATCGGATCCGACAGCAAAAAGTCGTTCCACGGCCGCAGACGTAATTATAATTTATAAGTTGCCAATGTAATTGGCGTTAAGTTGTTGGAGGATGCTAAGACATAAATTATTATTATTATTATTATTATTATTTATATAAGTAAAGATAAAATCTGATTTACATAAATTTTTAAAACTTTTTATATCAGAATTAATATTTTATCGGATAAGTCCTGGAATTATTTTAGTTCAATATAATACAAATGTGTGTTATTTCTAGCATATTTTTTAATTCGTCATGAATATGCCGCAAAAAGAAAAAAACATTTAAGATATAAATTCTTTTGCAGTCCCGGTTAAAGAGGAAATTTTTCTTTGTATTTTTTTAAAATTCATTAATTTATTTCTTCTGTCATAAATACTATTATTTTTAAATTACAGGAATTAATTGATAACGTAGGGAATACATATTTTTAATTTCATATTACTCAGTATGCAAGCATCGGCAACCCATAATACAGCAAACTGTATATCTCTACGTAAGTAATAATAACGGGTGTTCAGAAACATTCGAAGTCAAGTGAGCTCTGAACAAAAAATCGTATATCTTTACTTGTATCGTAATCGTATATCTTTACTTGTATTAAATTGTATTAAGTAAATGTATCAATCTATATCAGACATGACTTCATATTTTCAAGGACTACTTTGACTTCGAATGTTTCTGAACACCCGTTATAATTTTAACTAGTTTTAAAATATCTATTAATTGTGACCATTATCTAAAATATTTCTGGCAATACTTGATTTTTCCGAGCCTTTCAATCTAATATGTGCTACATGTTCTTTGTAAAATTGCGCGATTTGTTTGACAAACATATTTCATCCTATAATTTTGGCATTTTGTAGATTACAGATTTCTGATTTGCCTCAACTTTATCTTTCGCGTTTCCCAAAATTGTTCTAAGTGAATTACCAGATTTAGATAGAACTTGAAACCCGTTTTTTTGCTTGAATTCTTCATAGTCGTGTGAAAAGGTTACGACTAGAATTTTCTGGCAACATCCATAGCAACAATATACATATAGAATCACCAATGGTCTTTTTTAATTTAGATTTTCTAATTAACTTATCTATTATCTCCGAATCAAAACTATTATATTCTGCAATGTTTTTTATTAAATTAATTTCTCTTCCATTACGAGGGCGGATTTATATATAAAGTCTTCAACAACGCCGTTGTGTGAGTAGTGACGACAGAAACAGGTTCTAACCTGTAGATGGTAATTTCGAGTAACTCGTCTTAGAATGCAAAATTTAATTTTTCTGTGTGCCGTTGTTGAGAAACAGTGTCATTTCTTATGAGTTCGATTTCTGAGATGTGTACCAAGCAACGATCCGTGATAGAATTTTTAACGCTGGAAGATTGCGCATCCATCGAAATTTTTCGGATGTCTGCTGAAGATATCAACAATTAATTCAATAAGATACTGCAAAACATTACGATCACTAAAGAATCCTATGGGTAGAGCAAGACCAGAAACAGCAATTTTTTTCTAGCACCATACTTAACATTAAGACTGATTAGCTGCTAAGTGAACACGTTCTGTTCCTCTTTGAACAGAATTTTTTGTGTGCATTTGCATATTACGTTACAAATATTGCATTTGATGTATAATGTGAATAGATCGCAGAACTAATTAACAATATTTATACTCTAATTAAATAAAGGCACATGCTAACGTACTAAGTTTTATAAAAAGGAATATTAAAAATTATTTTTAGTAAAGCCGTATTAAAGCTTTATTAAACACTTGTGATACAAATGATACAAATATGCATACAAATATATGCACATGGACATACCTCGTATTTACCACCAACGTTTGCTTCAACCAATGACGCATGTACTTCTGTCTTAAGACATTATTCTAGCTAATGACGTAACGTTGAACGGCTCGCGCTTCCGAACAAATAGCAAATTTTGTTCTATCAGGTTGCATCAGACAAATTCGTGACATCTGACGAACAAAAGAGACTACACAGAAAACAGCGATTTCCTCTCAACAGGCTATGCTTATAGATGATGAAGAAGAAAAAATACGTATACTGGTGTAGTCTATTAACTCGTCACCAGATGGCGGTAATATACTAAGGAAATTTAGTACATCAATGAGTACTAATAAAATAATAGAAAATAAACACCTGGATTAAATGCATGATATTTTTAATAATAATCGTTTGGGCATATATAGCTGGATTTGACACTTCTTCGAACCACGCCAATCCGCAATGACTAGTTTTTGATAAATCGTAGTTGATTCAGGTTGTGAATAAGAAGATCTTTTCTCGCTCAGTGGTCCGCAATAATTATTCAAGGCACAATACTCTTTAATTATTTTATACAAGAAAACAATGTTACATAAGCCGCAAACAGAACATATTATTATAAAACTTTGTTACATTTCCTAATCTACTAACTCTTGAAGCTGCTCGAAATGGCACGTGTGATCTCGTTGATAGTTCTTAACAAACTTCAACTTTTAATTCTAAAATATTATCCAGGTAAAGAAATTGCAGTCCACCACATTTCTTATGATTGGTCGAAACAGAATAGGTACATAAGTTTACATAAAGTTGACATCCTACATTTTATAGAATTGGTAAGTAGATGGATCAGGTACATACAGTTTTACCCAGACGCGAATTTGGCTAAATTGTGTGTCCGAAATACTATTATACAAAAGACCTTCGAAAATGTGACCGTAATGGAAATTGTAGAAAGTCCGTCTGGCTTGACGGGCAACTACATGTTTATAACAATAGGCGCCAAACTTTCGATTTAAACATTACAATGATTAACTGATGTGCCTGACAATTTGGTGACCATAGCGGCTACACCTTAAAGTAAAAATAATACCAATAGAAAAAAGCCTGAATAAATAATTGTAAACTAAATGATAAATACGTATTTCAAAATATATTTTCTAAGAAGGATGAAACAAAATATAATTGTGAGATAAACAGTTAATGCAGGCCGCGCTTTGAACAATACTTCTTGGACAAAGTAAGTAAAAGTACCTCATAAAATTATGTTTGACGCTGCCGTAAACATTAATAACGGGGAATGCCGTCATCCTTCTAAATAAAATGTATAAATTTCAAATTATAAAGAAATCTTTCCTAAATAGAATTCAATATTTTAATAGAAAAAAATTTATTAATTAACAACGTTGTCCAGATCTCTGGACAATAATAGAATGTACTTACGTTCACCAACATGAAGTAATGTATCCAACAGTATTTAAATGAAACAAGCCAAGTTCAACAAGTTATCGAAGATAAATTATTAATATTAATTTAATAAACCTGGAAAGTATGTTAATAATTCTTTAAACGGTACATGTCATCCATAAAGGACAAATGCATATTGTCAACAAACCAAGTGAACAAGCCGGTCCATTTTAATTTAGAGGTTAGAAGTTTTCGACTTATTAGACACACATGAAAGATATACAAGACAGTATATAAGAAAGAGAACATCAACGACCTATTTTTAATGTGAGTTTATGATCAAATCCGAGTTTCCAACCATATTAAAGAGATGCAGAAAATTATACGTAAGACAGAGAACGACGAGGAACTATGACAATCAAGAATTCATATACATACCTAACAAATATCTTGTTGCTACCTATATATTATTGGTTATAGGGTGATACAAATCAGAGGAGTTGTCAAATACAATGTGCAATCACTGTCTGAATCAAAAGGATGTAATAATGTTAAATTATTATTCGAGCTTTTATACCGTGAGTTTTTTATATCACTGAACATAACACATGAATACACTTATGTTCAGTTCTAAAATAAATGCTTTAATGCATGGGAACGTTATGCAACCAACAATGCGAGTGTCATCACTTGTCGTAATAAGCAATTTTAGTTGTCAGTGTCAACAAAGTGTGAAAATAATTTATTTAACATTTAACTTACACAAACAATATTAAAATGAATTTTATGGTAAATTAAAAAAAGTTTGTTTTTATTTAAAATTCTTTAACCTTTTCATAAATGTTCGAAATATCCACCTTCACATTCCATACAATATGCGAGTCAATTATGAAATTCCTGCAAAGAGTGTATTAAAAAATCCGGTTTGGTTCGTAATTCGTCGCAGGCTGTACTTATGCGTGCTTTTAAATCTTCAATGTTAGTGAAAATTACATTATCATAAATTTTAAATTTAAGGTACCCCAAACAAAAGTTATTTAGCGATAAATCTGGCGAACGGGCCGGCCAAACTATCAGACCAAACCTCTCTATCCATCGATCAGGAAGACTTCAATTTAGAAAATTTGTAATTGCTGAAGTTGAATGAATCGGGGCTCAATCCATTTGAAACCAGAAACCTTCGATGGATAATTTTCAAATCGAGGAACAATACGTGTTCGAAGTAAAAGACGCTTCATCAGTGAAAAGTATTTTCTTCAACATATTATAATTTTCATTTAATAAATTAAAGTGTAAAGTAAAATTAAAGTAAGATTTGTATTTGTACTGTTTGAGAATTTTAAATACAGACGTCTTAGAAATATTAAATTGTTGTGCTATTTTACTTAATGGAGTTCATAACACATTTAATTTTAGGTCTTCTGAAAGAATGTGGGGGTTTTAATTTTCTTTCTGTGTGTATTTATTATGCAGCCATTAGAATCAAATTTCCTAGTAATCGCCTGAATTTTTCCGATAGATGGTATGGGCCTGTCAAGATATTTGATAGAAAACAGATCCCGCACTTTCCTTAAACTGTTTCCAGCTTCTTTCGTGTTATATATAAATATATTTTAAATAAGGTGAATAAAAATGTCAAATACTAAAATATTTAAAATATTATTTCGTTTATGCATATTACTGACATTGATTTTGACATTTGTTGAAACACGTAATTGAGCGATGTTGGTTGCATAACATTCCCATGCATTGAGGCATTCTTTTTGAAACTGAACATAGGCTGGAGATAAGAAAAACTCACGGTATAACAATACCGATTGTTAGAAATTATTCTCTAAGGTTATATGTTCCCTATAAGGTCGCACGCATTACTCCAATGTTCGTTTGTAACGCGTCAAGGACTAATACCATGGTGGTATTTTTTATTGTTAACTATAAACTTATAATTCTAAAAACGTCTTTTTTGTCTTCTCTAACGATATGTTTTCAACGATGAAGCTTTAAATTTTGTCTAATTTCATTTTAATTTAAGTTTACTCTGCGGAAATTACATCTTTTATATATTTAGATGCCTACATACATCAAAGAAATCCTGTATTAACATTTTATGTCGATGGCTTTAATGTCTTGGTAAAGTAAAGCATTGGTCGTGTCCGTCTTGTAAGCCCTTCAACGTGAAAGACACGAGCTGAGCTCATAAAAAGTGCATGAAATTTAACGTGTACCTTATCTAACCCATCGTCACCCATATCACCCTATAGCACAGCCAACAATAAACAGTTTTATTGCCTCGTTATTTATACTTCCTCGGTGTGGTATCATGCGAGAAATATAGGTAGGGTCTTTCGTGTCTTCGTAATATCAACGATATGAACGGACGGTCGGACGGTCGTCGCCACACCTTCGTATATTAGACGTAAAAAAGTGAAACGTTTAACGTATTATGTCTTCATTCCAGGCTAACACTTTAATACTAATTAAATTTTCATTGTTTGAGTCATCAATTTTTCTGTCAAAAGTATACGATTTTTTTATGGAAATAGACACTATCAGTTCGGTGAGTCAACAAACCACACGGTCAGGACTCTTTTATCAGATAATTTGTATTCGTTTAAAAGCTACACGTACATATGTGATAAACTGTGGTTTAAAGTAAAACTACGAAATATATAACGCTTGGTGTTCTACATATTTTCCATGTCATTGCAAATTATTACTTCAAAATTGATTATCTTTGTAAATAGCTTTAACTTCTCGCTTAATTTTATTAAATAGGATGTAATATGAAACAATTTTATCGCTCTAGTCTTTCTTTGGAGACTGTTGATAAGTAACAACTTAAAAAAGGTATAACCCCTTGCCACATTAACCCATTTAGGACCACTATTGTAAATAACAATAAAAACGATTTTGTTTTAAGAATAAAGGTGTATTTAGGTACTAACTCGCCCGCCAGACGTACTGTCCAAATTTCAATAAATTTGTTAGTGATCGTTTTGCGAATTTGTGAAAAATTATTGGAAATATGTAAACAAAGTAAACTGAGAAAAAAACCTAGTGATCATTGTATCTATTAACGATTGTGGCCATGGATATTCAATTTGAAGAGGAGTACATTCAGAAATACAATTGTAATAGAGGCTGGAATACGTTCTTCCAAATTTTTCTCCAGATTTTTTTCAATTAAAAAATTCAATTGAGCTATTTCTATGCCGGGAGCATAACGCAGTTTGTCCGAATTTTCCGACTTTCCTTTGTAATTGTTCCGAATTTGTTTTTCCTGAAAACCCAACAAAAAAAAAAGCGCAACCAAAAAAAAAACGCATATCTTTCTGTTAAGAAAGCTTAAGACAAAGGTGAACATTTGAACATCGTATATGCACTGCAAATG
Organism: Melolontha melolontha; assembly: GCA_935421215.2. Lineage (NCBI taxonomy): Eukaryota > Metazoa > Arthropoda > Insecta > Coleoptera > Scarabaeidae > Melolontha > Melolontha melolontha. Next base: position 63,125,711 of record OW285241.1, on the reverse strand, counting down.
CAATGCAAAAACAGTAATATTCATAATTGTCTTGTATTTTTTGTTTTAGTTAGATTTAGTTTATCATATTATACATATTTAGCTAATTATTTTCTATAAATTCATATGCATCAATGTATATAGTAAAGTTAAAGATCTTGCATTTGGATCATATTATTTAATGTTAATTACCAGTGTAATCCCTGCGAAATGCTAGATGATTACCGAAATTTCCTAATTGATTAATAGAGCTCTATAATAAATGTAATTCTGTGGCTTATTACTTCTTCTTCTTCTTCTTTCAATAGGCGTATCGCCTGTTTAGTTCCGGTTTCTTTGTGGCGGCAGTTCTTGTGAATTTGATTGCCAGCTGTCTCGCCAGCGTTTTGGTGGTCGTCCTATGGGTCTTCTTCCGTGAGGTATGTTGTTTCGTACTATTCTGGCCATTCTGTCGGGAGTCATTCGGCTGACATGGTGGTTCCATTCTCTTCTTCTTTTCCGTATCCATCTGACTACGTCATCCGTTTGACACTTCTCCCTTATATCTGTATTTCTTTGCCTATCATGTAATGTGTATCCTGTTATCGTTCTTAGAGTCTTCATTTCGGTTGTTGTTAGTATCCTCTTTGTTATCGTTGTTTCCGCTCTCGTCTCCGCACCATATGTCATCACTGGTCGTACGCATGTTTTGTATATCCTTGATTTGCATTCCGTACTTAGGTGTTTGTTTCTCCAAATTGGATACCTAAGATGTCCCGATATTGCTGCTGCTTTGTTTACTTGTTTCCTCACCTCATCACCCAAAAACCCTGCGCTTGTAATTTTGCACCCAAGGTATTCGATTGACATGGTTTGGTCGACGGTCTTATTTTCTATTACCAATTTGCAGCGTACAGGTTCTTTTGCTATGGTCATGCATTTGGTCTTGTCTATGGAAATTTCCATGTTGTGTTTTCCTGCCTGTTTGTTGAAAGCATGTAACATTCTTTGTAGGCCGTCCTCTGATTCCGCAATAAGTACTGCGTCATCAGCATAGCATATTATATTTATGTTGTGTATGCCCATCCGATATCCTAATCCGGTGTTCTTTACAGCTTTCACCAGCTCATCCATGATTGCGTTGAATAATAAAGGACTGAGACTATCGCCTTGACGGATGCCTGTTGTGGTTCGTAGGTGTTGCGTTAGGGTGAGGTTTGTGAGTATTTGCGTTCTTGTGTTCGTGTTTAGGTCCTTAATGAGTTCTACGTATTCTTTCTTCGTATTATTGTTTTCCAGGATCGTGATGACGTCTTTTAGTTGTACTCTGTCGAAGGCCTTAGTTAGATCTACAAAGCAAAGATAGGCAGGGGTGTTGTACTCTAATGATTTTTCTATCAGTTGTCTGAGTATGAATAGAGAGTCAGTGGTGGATCGACTTCTTCGAAATCCTTGTTGTTCTTCGCTTATTGGCATTGTTGGGGTTATTTTGGCTTATTACGTGGCTGTTATTTCTGTTAAATATGCAAAGTCATAATTGAATGTAAAGGTCTATTATGTGTTTTGCGTTTATAGCCCCCTGTGTCCTGTTCATTATGGGTTTTTCCGTATGTCTATTGATTAATATTGAAGATTTCATACAATAAGTTTAGTTCCTCTTTGTCCTGTTCATTGAGGGTTTTTCCGTATATCTATTGATTACCATTGAAGATTTCATGCAATAAGTTTGGTCTTATTACATGGTCGAAATAACTTTCCAATTTTCTGGGCAAATTTTCCAATTTTTTTACCCTAAAAATCTTATTTGGACTATTATCATTAAAAAAATAGCCAAATCGGTCCAGCTGTTCTCAAGTGATGGGCTTACCAACGACAGCATTTATCTCTCTATAGATTCATGTAATTTCACGTATTGTTAATTCTTTAACATTTGCCGACCAAATTTAGAAAAAAAATGATAATAGTATTCCACACAACATAAGGAACAGATACACAAAATTTTATCAAAATCGATTATGTAGTTTGTGATTCTATAAATAACAAATGAAATGTTTTATATAGATTCATAAGCATTGTTTAAGTTAAATAAAAAAGGACAAAACATTGATACTTATATTTTTTGCGCTGCGTTGACGTAACATTGGGATTATATGCACAAAAAATATAACAATTCTCAGTTATGGTAGTCTTTGGAGCCGTATGAATGCAATGGAAGTTCACATTTATAACACACGAATACTGTTGTTCTTTTTCATACTCTGCAACGTCTCCCCCAGTTTCCACGATTTCTTTCAATTATGTGACCCATATTTTCTAAACTTGCAGTGGATTATAGAATCGCAGTGGAATTTCGTCCTCGAACAGATTCTGTTTTACATTTGTTAGCACTAATGACGCTTTGTACAAGTTCAGACCTGAAAGCCAGCTGCGAAATGGGTTTCTCTGTGTATGCAAGTCTGTGCAGTTTCCAAGCCTTTACTACAGTAGAGTCTAAACATACTTCTAAATCATGGCAGCTATCATTTTTTCCATGAATTTTTATTCAGTAATTTGCAATTATTATCGTGTAAGTCAACACCTCCCATACACGAGGGATGTCTTTTATGTTTTGCATACTGCAATTGCATTTGCAATTATTTTGAAAATAGTTTGTTTCGTGTGTAACCATTACAGTTGACAGAAAAATGTAAATATTTAACATTCCCTAAAGGCAAATCTAAAGAATAAGTGGTTTGCAGATATTGGGGAAGATGGCATTGGAAAGCTTAGAATTACTATAAATAAAAATATATCAGTAGTCACTAATTTTCAGCTGCCACTTTATTAACGCCGATAAGGAAAATGTTTCCTCTATATTTAATGGAATGAGAAAAGTTAACAAGTATGTTAGAAGTAATGAAAAATTCGTTAAAAATCACACCCATCCCGGAATGTGTGGATGCATTTCGCTCTTATTGGAAACATGATTTTTTTACTTCTATACTTCGCTTGTATATACTTAGTATAATGAACTTACTGTAAATGAGAATTAAATGAGTATTAAATCTCACTTTACATGCAAATGTCGCCTAATGTGTTGCGTTGATTTCTACATTTCGACAAACTAAGTTTGTATCAGTATGCACAAACGCTACAAGTCGCGTCGCTACCTTTCTGGTTGTTAGGATAATGAAAAAATCGTGAAAAATCAGACCCATCCCCATTCATGTTAGAAGTCGTTGCATCAAAAGGAGTATAGATAGTAACAAAGGAAATCGAAGCAACGTATGTATATTCCAAGTGTGTGCAGCACTAACTAGTAACTAATTACAGAAGCTTCTGATGATGATGATGCTGAATAAAATATCTTTTTAAATATGTGTTTTTTATAATTTATTTGTAAATATAGCACATTACTGTTATTCTTTTTCATCAATTAAAAAACCTAAATCGTGTTTAAAATAAAATTCCTTTAATTGATCCAATTGTTGTTGAAAATTTCCTGCGTAAATAGTATGCAGAAGAGATTCCAATGGTGTCCATATATATAAATAACATTTCTTTCTTCCTATTAGAGCCAGTTGCCCTTGAATTTTGGTATGATACTCATGGTATTGGAGTTTTTCGGCTTTTATATGAAATATTGACAAATATCAAGTTAGTATGTATGTAATTGCAAAGTAAGGGGGGATGTAAACATTGTTGTCTACAAATTACAAAGCAAATCATACGAAATTTTTTAATTGAAAAATATTGTCTATGTTGGACTCGAACCCAAGTCTACAGTTTGCCGGACTGTCGGTTTTACCACTCACCCACAATAGACCTAGGTTCAAGCTATTTAGAAATGCATTATAAAGTACCAGTGTTAATGAATCAGATGTCAGTTATTGGATGTAGATGTCAAGTTGAAAGCAGAAGTCAGTTTTGAAAGTTGATGTCAGTTTTGAAAGCAGATGTCAGTTAGTGAAAGCAAATGTCAGTAATTGAAAGCAGATGTCTGTTTTGAAAGCAGGTGTCAGTTATGAAAGCAAATGTCAGATTTGAAAGCAGATGCCTATTTTGAAATTAGATGTCAGTTATTGAAAGCAGATGTCAGTATTTTGAGAGCAGATGTCAGATTTGAATGTTTGAAAATGCTAATTATTACTCCATTGCTATATGAGTGTTTAGATTAGCCGTTTATTAAATATACATTAAGTGTGCATCGAAAAAGACTCAAATTGGCAAAATAATATAAATATATTAAAAGAATTTTATATTAATAAATTTATTCCACATATTTATATATAAAAAGTAATATATTCTTAGCAAATATATGAAAGTGCTTGTTTTATTATTAGTAGGTAGTAGTAAAGCTTTTATAAAATAGAATGGAAAAAGGTAAAATACCTTTCGGTTAAATTTGAAACATTTTTGACTAACTCCATAGTATATATATACATATATATGTATATATATATATATATATATATATATATATATATATATATATATATATTGTTATAGTTCAACCAGCACACTTATTCCAGCTCTATAAAAGGAAATGCAGATTATTACATATCATAAACACATGTATAAACATCGAATTAGTGGACGTAATTTGTGAAATTAGTTTCGAGATGTGTATAAATTAATACGACGATTACTTTAAAATTGATATTTAACTTATTTTGATTTTTAAACTTACTTTTTATATTTATATTTTTCCATTTCAAATTCAAATCATACGCGCCATATTACAGGTATTTAATTTACCCACATCAAGATTTATATCGAAGCGAGTTAACCACGCCCACTAATTTAAAATTGTCTCGAACCCCGCGAATGCGATTTTTACGATGCATTTTTGAACTTATCTAACATTGAAAACCACTTTATAAACATTTGTAAATTCTTTAATTAATTTTTCTATTACGTTAAAATTATAATATTATGAAAGTTCATATTATATTAGATGCAAATAAAGCATAAACTTAGAGGCTTTTGCCGACATTTAACACAGGCTTGTGGGAAAAACAAAAGCCGAAAAAAGCGTCTGTTACTAAAATTTACAACGAATGGCCGCATTTTCTGTATCACAAAAACTTTAATTAAAATTAGTATTTAAAATTCAAGAAAATCCTACGAAAACCATATACATTCAATACCTTGTAATCAGGCCGAACTTTTGATAGAAGAATTGGATCCGCAGCACGTCGAATATAATAAATATTGAACGAAGCATCTTTTCGGACTTGGAACTATATCGTACCGACAACGCCAACATCGAATCGCTTCCGACACGGACTTCCATTGGAGCAGACGAACTCTGATTTATTCCACAATTGCGAGCCCAGAGAATACATCCAAGCCTAGACACAGGAGAAATACCAGGTTCTTTCCAACTATTTCCCATAAAACCTAGAACATCATTTAAAGTTAATATTAAATTCTATCACATCACAATATCAACCATTGTTTGCATCAAAATATAATATTTGAATTTCAACATTTCTAAACATCTATTTAAATATATATAATTATTCATTCATTCTTAATCTTTTATAAAACTTTTATATGTAACTTACCTTTGTGTGTTTATTTTTAAGTAACTTTTAATATCTATTTGCACTGTTGCATTATACATAACCTTAACTATTGTTATTAAACACATGTGCAAAATTAAACAATACCGATTTTTACCGTATAGTCCAGATAATACGAGCATATGTACAGATTTCTTATTCGCACGTAATAATTGTTACAGTTCTCTGTTTTTTAATTCTAATAAATTTTATTACTTTGATTTTGATTCGATCTTTTATTTGATTTGTTTGGATGTTGAGTTTGTGTTATTTAATATACCATTTACATTGCATCTACGGGAGGTACAAACAACCGACTTTGAAACCTGTGATAGAAAATAAAGCATAAGTACTCAAGCTCTCCCGAAAGCTAGTGGGATATATAACAGATTGCGTTGGATCATTTAAGTACGTTAAAACTTGGCGCCCTATATTCAAATTCGAATCTCTTAAGTTTTACTTACATCATTAATTCTTTTAGTTTTAACGCTCACTTTATTCGTATATTTATTTATTTTACTTAGTTAGCGATCCTTCGTACTTCTTCATTTGGCACCAACAACGTGAGGCCAATTTTAGAATTACAGCTTCACTGCAATTTTTTTATGTATATGTATTTTACATAGTGCTTCAGCACGTCGTACTTCTTCATTTGTCGCCCGAACGTGGAAGCCGAGTATTATCTCGTAATTCAAATTAAAACAATTAAAAACTCAAACAATTTAAACAATCAAATAACTGGTAAAAGAATAAGAAAGCTGTCGTAGGAATTTGTGCATATTAAACATCTATCTATATTGCTGTGTACCATTTTGTGTGTCTGGCTTTCTTATTGTAAAGCTAATACCACATTTCACGAGGGATTCACAACTTTATGGGGGATAAGCAGGAACGTAAGGTCAGTGAAAGAGAAAATCAACTTGTGGGTACTTATTATTATTTTTGCCTAAAATATTAGATTCATTTGAGTGTGTATAATTATTATTTTGGAGAGATATTTAAATTAATACTTCTCAGCTATCCATTATCTAAATTCTTACCAATTTACAAAAAACATTTATATCGTTTTCACTTATTTCAACAATTAAATTAACACAAAAATGGATACTAGACATCGAACAAAGGTACCGAAAGACAATGCCGAGGATGATAGGACCGAACAGGGAGATACTGCAATCACCCAGACTTCAGGTGCCGAAGTAGTAAGTACACCTGAAGACAGCAAGGTAATGAGTATGTTAAGCGCAATGATGACACAAATGACAAATATGAATAATAAAATAGACACAAATAATGCCGATTTAAACAATATGAAAAACCAATTAGAATCGAGTGATCTTGACCGTAAACAGGATAATATTGACTTAACTAATAAAATAGAATCGAGCAATGCTGACTTAAATAATAAACTTGACACAAATAATGCCGATTTAAATAATATGAATAACAAACTAGACACGAATAAGGCTGACTTAAATAATATAAAACAAGAATTAAATGACCTAAGCAATAATTTAACTACCAAATTAGAAACAAACATGCAAATCATTAACGAGAAATTTGAGCGTAATGATGATAATATTGACAACAAATTAAGTGCCTTTAAAATAGATCTAGAAGGAAAAATAGCTGAAATTTCCATAGCACAAAAAGCTATGGAAGAAAATGAATTAAAATACCTGATGAAACTCGACGAAACCGTCGCTCTTCAAAATTTACAATGGGCAAAGCAACTGGATGCCACTTCAAACGAAATTTTTGACATAACACAACAGAAAATAAAAACTAACACTTTAGAAATACAGCAGAATATAAACAAGATGATCTTAGAAAATAACGATTTATTAAATACTAAAATAACAAACTTAAACAAAATTAACGAAGACAACACTGAACAACTAAAAATAACTCTTAACCAAAATATTAATTCTCAAATAGATTTATGCAAAGATAATTACAATAAGGAAATTAACAATGTTAAACAAAACTTAGATGTAATAATGACAACTAATCAAGAAAATTACACGATAACACAAACAAATATGAAACAACTAGAGAATAAAATTAGAAATTACTCGATACCTATAAATTATATTAATGCCAACAGTCCCTCACTTAAGATAGATAATTTATTACAATTTGACGGGGATATAACTAGAGTTCATCCTATGTCGTATCTCAATTGCATACTACGTTATTTGGAAGACATAACTGTGGAAAAGCAGAAGTTGGAGGTAATTCGTGCAACCCTTCAAAACAGTGCCCAGGAATGGTTTCAATGGATTGAGGACCACTGTCTCACACTCAATCAATTTGTCACTCTGTTTACTCGAAACTATTGGGATGAGACACAGCAAAACAGGGCAAAGATACGATTACTTACAGGTAAATACAGACTAGGTCAAATATCTAGAGAAACGTATGCTTCTCGAATCTTTAACCAATGCAAGCACATAAATGGCATGGAGGAATCTATGATCGCCCGGCAGTTACTAAACCATTTTATCTATACCGACACGCAGGCTATAATCTGTCATACTGTAACAGATATGGATTCCCTAATAGCAATACTACGACGATTGGATGATTTCTCGGAAAACAATCACCAACAACAATGGAATTATCGTTCCCAGAATAATCGTCATTACCAGCAAAATAATGCCAATAACAGTCATACAAATCAACCACCTCAAAGACAAAACAATTTTAATAACAACAGATATCAAAATCCAACAAGACCATATAATAATAATAATTTTAATAACAATAACAGCAATTATAATAATAACAATGACAGAAATAATCAGTATAATACACAAAATAGGCCAAATCTCAATTTTCAACCCACGAGACACACGAGCAATACATATCATGATAATAACAATCGCAATAATGACTACAATAGAAATAACTTTAATAACAATCAGACACAAACTTTCCAACGTCCAGAACGAGAATATAATAACATTAGCAATCGTAGTCGAGGTCGAGGTCAAGTAAATACTTATTACAGACGTAATAGATCTGCCTCTCCCATACGTTCAAATATGGAGGATGTAGAAGAGGAAGCGTCGATCTCGCCAGTCGATCTATATGCAGACCCGAAACCAGGCCCGTCCAATCAACAAAATTAATACCAATCGACTGTAACACACCACATAAGATCCAAAATATTTCTCTATACCAACCGCCAGAAGAATTCATTTTTATAGAAGACGCAGGAGATCCTATATCCAAAATATACACTCTACCCATTATTGAATTAAAGTTTGACAACATAAATATGAATTGTTTAATCGATACCGGAGCTGAAATCACCTTATTACGAGCAGAAAAAGCTAAACTCTTACGGGGATATGAAAACAAATTAGTAAAAATTAAAGGGACTGACATAGTTGCAGCCAATGGTAAGAAGATGGGGACCGTTACAAAACAGTTATGTGCTGAGATATATATTGAAGAATCCACATATTTATTACATTGTTATATAATCGATAAATTACAATATGACTGCATAATCGGCATTGACAACATTAAAGAATTAAAAATGATATTAGATTTTGATCAGGGTATAATTAACATAAAGAATAATAAAGTTATAATTAAGAAACAGTTATCAGAAGAAGAGATAATAAGATATAATGTATATAAAAGAGACGTATTGACGAGAGAAATTAATAATATAGTATTAGAAAATGCACCGTGCTATAGCAGAGAAAAGGAGTGGAATATTGATAGAGAAACAGAAGGAAATATAAATAATATAATTAATAATAATATTGGAATGAAGAAAATGGACGATTTACAAGGAACGATTAATAGTCACGAGGGAGGAGATGAAGTGGAAATTAGAATTGAGAAACAAACAATAAAGACAATTAACAATCTTGAAGATATTAATGAATTAATTTATGAATCAGATATACCCTATCCTACAGTCATACCGGATTTAATAACAATTTTACATAAAAACATAACTTTGATTAATAACGACATTGTATTCGCAAAAGGTTATCAACACCCAATTAATATTGATAATGAAGAACCATTGTTTTGTAAAAATTACCCTATCCTATATAATTACCAACAGAGAGTTAGTCATGAATTAGAACGATTGGAACAAACTGGAATCATAGAAAGGTCCATATATTATAAGGCGTATACTAGGCAACAACACATATGAACTCATGGAAGAAGAAACGGGCTACATAAAAGGCAGATACCATATCTCCTTGCTACAAGATTTCTTATAAAAATAAATAATGCTCATATTCTATATACAAGTCAATATGATCTTAAGGCAGTCTAATGGGTATGTTACAGCTCGAACAAACAATATTAATACAAAGAGACATATATCTAATCAATAAAAGTATAAAAGCAAATATTAAAATGATTATTCTATACAAATATACAAATAAATAAAAATATTAACCTAATTTAAAATCGAAACTAACATTATACTAGCTAAAAAAAAGAAATCTCATAAAATATTATACAAACTAAACTATAAAAATATGTAGTATACTCAACTTTTAAAAAGGAAAAAGAAAACTTATAATTTAGGTAATACCACCAATATTGAATACAATAATAAACAAAGGAGAATAAAATTAACATAAAACGAATACACAAAGTGCTATGACAAAGAAACAAATTTATTTAAAGAGAAAAAGGACGATTTAAATGCCTACAACGAGGAATTAATAATATTCGAAGTTTGTACTATACGTACATTGAAAAAATAAAAAGAATTACACATAATTAAGAATTTTATATACGTAGATTAAGTTGTTATTTTTATATTTCTATGACACATGATAAGGGAAGTTTACAAGTTGATGTTCATATTTCATTTTTCTTAACAGGGAAAAGCAATATCTTCAATACTTTCGCTGTTCCTTTTCACGGGGATAATGTTATAGTTCAACCAGCACACTTATTCCAGCTCTATAAAAGGAAATGCAGATTATTACATATCATAAACACATGTATAAATATCGAATTAGTGGACGTAATTTGTGAAATTAGTTTCGAGATGTGTATAAATTAATACGACGATTACTTTAAAATTGATATTTAACTTATTTTGATTTTTAAACTTACTTTTTATATTTATATTTTTCCATTTCAAATTCAAATCATACGCGCCATATTACAGGTATTTAATTTACCCACATCAAGATTTATATCGAAGCGAGTTAACCACGCCCACTAATTTAAAATTGTCTCGAACCCCGCGAATGCGATCTTTACGATGCATTTTTGAACTTATCTAACATTGAAAACCACTTTATAAACATTTGTAAATTCTTTAATTAATTTTTCTATTATGTTAAAATTATAATATTATGAAAGTTCCTATTATATTAGATGCAAATAAAGCATAAACTTAGAGGCTTTTGCCGACATTTAACACAGGCTTGTGGGAAAACCAAAAGCCGAAAAAAGCGTCTGTTACTAAAATTTACAACGAATGGCCGCATTTTCTGTATCACAAAAACTTTAATTAAAATTAGTATTTAAAATTCAAGAAAATCCTACGAAAACCATATACATTCAATACCTTGTAATCAGGCCGAACTTTTGATAGAAGAATTGGATCCGCAGCACGTCGAATATAATAAATATTGAAAGAAGCATCTTTTCGGACTTGGAACTATATCGTACCGACAACGCCAACATCGAATCGCTTCCGACACGGACTTCCATTGGAGCAGACGAACTCTGATTTATTCCACAATTGCGAGCCCAGAGAATACATCCAAGCCTAGACACAGGAGAAATACCAGGTTCTTTCCAACTATTTCCCATAAAACCTAGAACATCATTTAAAGTTAATATTAAATTTATATCACATCACAATATCAAACATTGTTTGCATCAAAATATAATATTTGAATTTCAACATTTCTAAACATCTATTTAAATATATATAATTATTCATTCATTCTTAATCTTTTATAAAACTTTTATATGTAACTTACCTTTGTGTGTTTATTTTTAAGTAACTTTTAATATCTATTTGCACTGTTGCATTATACATAACCTTAACTATTGTTATTAAACACATGTGCAAAATTACACAATACCGATTTTTACCGTATAGTCCAGATAATACGAGCATATGTACAGATTTCTTATTCGCACGTAATAATTGTTACAGTTCTCTGTTTTTTAATTCTAATAAATTTTATTACTTTGATTTTGATTCGATCTTTTATTTGATTTGTTTGGATGTTGAGTTTGTGTTATTTAATATACCATTTACATTGCATCTACGGGAGGTACAAACAACCGACTTTGAAACCTGAGATAGAAAATAAAGCATAAGTACTCAAGCTCTCCCGAAAGCTAGTGGGATATATAACAGATTGCGTTGGATCATTTAAGTACGTTAAAACTTGGCGCCCTATATTCAAATTCGAATCTCTTAAGTTTTACTTACATCATTAATTCTTTTAGTTTTAACGCTCACTTTATTCGTATATTTATTTATTTTACTTAGTCAGCGATCCTTCGTACTTCTTCATTTGGCACCAACAACGTGAGGACAATTTTAGAATTACAGCTTCACTGCAATTTTTTTATGTATATGTATTTTACATAGTGCTTCAGCACGTCGTACTTCTTCAATATATATATATATATATATATATATATATATATATATATATACACTGTGTCCATAAAGTATGGACACAAGCCCGTAATAACTTTATTGTGCATTATTTGACAAAATGCAAAGATATATCGATTAATGTTTTTTGTTAGCTATATTTAGATGCTACCATTTTGTTTTTTCCGTCGACCTTGAATAAGTTATGACGTCATTGATAATTTTTTTAAATTTCAACCCCATTTTTTCTTGTGGATTTTGAAAGCCTTTACAATTCTTTATTCGATGATGTAAAAATTTTGGTATGTTACAATAGAAAACTTTTGAGTAATCATTTGTGTCCATAAAGTATGGACACAAGCCCGTAGTAACGTTATTGTGCATAGCTATATTTAGATACTACAATTTTATTTTTTCCGTCGACCTTGAATAAGTTATGACGTTATTGATATTTTTTTAAAATGTCAACCCCACTTTTTCTTTGTGGATTTTGAAAGCTTTTATAATTCTTAATTGATGTTGTAAAAATTTTGGAATGTTACATTAGAAAATTTTTGAGTAAACTGTGTTGTAATTCTAAGTTTTATTTTTGACATTTTCAGTATCAAATTTCTAACAAATGCTCAAAATGTTTTCCTTCATTTTGTTGACAAAATCCTAAGCGATGATAAATTCCATTTCGCACATTCTGTAATATTTCGGGAGTGATTAGTCTGGTTTCGTAGATGATGCTTTGTCATAAAACGTCCAAATTTTCCGGTTGTGTCGCATAGCACTAACACTAACATAACACTAACACCAAAATGTTTAAATCATCGAATAAAGAATTGTAAAAGCTTTCAAAATCCATAAAAAAATGGGGTTGACATTTAAAAAAAGTATCAATGACGTCATAACTTATTCAAGGTCGACGGAAAAAAAACAAAATGGTAGCATCTTAATATAGCTAATAAAAAACATTAATCGACATATCTTTGCATTTTGTCAAATAATGCACAATAACGTTATTACGGGCTAGTGTCTATACTTTAAGGGCGCAAATGATTACTCAAGAATTTTCTAATGTAACATACCAAAATTTTTATATCATCGAATAAAGAATTGTAAAAGCTTTCAAAATCCACAAAAAGAAAATGGGGTTGACATTTAAAAAAATTATCAATGACGTCATAACTTATTCAAGGTCGACGGAAAAACAAAATAGTAGCATCTAAATATAGCTAATAAAAAACATTAATCGATATATCTTTGCATTTTGTCAAATAATGCACAATAACGTTATTACGAGCATGTGTCCATACTTTATGGACACAGTGTATATATATATATATATATATATATATATATATATATAGACTATAAAGTATTATCGACCGTACTGTATAAGTAAAAATTTCATTAACGGGTGAGCGGTCTGTCAAGTAAAAATAAAACTCCTTTAATCCACTCTATATTTCATAACGCATTGGTTACTTCATCAGGAGTGTAATTCAGAGTTAAAATTTAGCAAATAACGGCACTAACCATGTTAAAATTCGTCCACTTTGTCAATTCATCAATAAAGTTGACGAATTTTAACATGTTTAGTGCAGTTATTTGCTAAATTTTAACTGTGAATTACACTCCTGATGAAGTAACCAATGCGTTATGAAATATAGGGTGGAATAAAGGAGTTTTATTTTTACTTGACAGACCGCTCACCCGTTAATGAAATTTTTACTTATATATATATATATATATATATATATAAATTGAAGAAGCGCGATGATCTATGTATAATAATAATTATAATGTGTAATAAATAATAATTTTATTTGAAAAGAATAATGTTAATTGAATAGTATTAGAATAATACTTTGAATTGGGCGCCTTTATATTAAATTTACAATATTAGATCATCGGCCACTCTCATTAGATGTCGGAAAGTAAGTAATACGCAAAGTTGACCCTTACAGGCTCCTCGTCGATCTATTTATCCCTAAGTGTATGGTAGACAATTGTATAATAAAATAACTAAGTTATCTCCAGCAAAGCACTGATAAATAAAAGAGTTGTTTAAAGAAATGTGTATAAAAGTTTATTTAAAATAAGGTTTCTGTAAACAATAACATATAAACGTGCCTATCGACAGATAATGGAATTACTATTAATTACACGGGTGAATTGAAAAATGTTATGTTCTAATGGTGATGATATTTTCATGTAAATTATTATATAAATTAATTGACAACAAATACAGGAGTTCTACAATCTTAAATAATAAAAGTTCTTTTACAAATTATGAGTAATATTGATAATGTAATTTTCAAAGTAAAATTATGAGTTTCATAATTTAGTAAAATTTTGTTTTAGTTGTATAATGTTTTAATGGTCTTTTTTGAAATAATTTAGATTAATAAAACCTGTTTTACGAAGAATAAGGCAGGTATCTTGGATGAAGTCGGCGTAGATCAGTAAATTCGTAGTATGGTCCAAGTACAGAGTCGTCAATTCTGCGATGCCGGCTTTGACGTGCTTCGACGGCGTTGGTTTTTCTCGGGGCGGTGTTTCAATCGAAAAGATGCTATGATCGATTACTGGCCGTTCTTCGATGCTATCGCCTTCAAAAATGGTTTAAAAGTTGCTCCAAATTTATGTGTTCCTTTTCCGGACACTTTTAAAATTCTAACTCAGGTATTTTAGATTTCATTTAATTTAAAACTTTGGTGTAGCACTTTTCCCTGGCACTTGTAATACCATTTTCTACTGACGCCTGATGGCAATTATTTCTTTCAAAGCCTAGTATGCATTTATGAAATAGCCTCGAATTTTACTTTAAATTACATATAATAATAATTTTGATGTAAATAAAGTATTGATCCAAACATAAACAAAATTAAAATAATATTTTTCAAATAGTTGTTATGGGTTTTTGAATGTGGGGTTATGTTTTATGCGTAGAAAGAAAATTACTTATTCGCCGGTTTGTTTACATTAAAAAAGTGGGCGTGTCTAATTAGTATCGATACAAATTTTTAATGTAGATAAATTAGCTATCTGTAATTTTCGCGCTAATGATTTTAATTATGAAAATGACAATTGAAAATAAATATAAAAAAATAAATTATGAAATAAATGTAAATTAGTTTGAAATATACAAAGTTATCGTAATATTAAATTATTTACACTTCGATACTAATTTTACAAATTACGTCCGCCAATTTAAACATTCTATTGTATGTTATTTTTATGTTAATTTCTGTCTTTCCATTTGCAGTTAGCTGGAATAATGGTTCAATTTGCCCCACAACAATATATATATCAGTGGCGGTTTCTGCTATGGTTTGCAAGTTTGCGCAACCACCAAAACTAATAGATTTAATTTAATGAAAAAAAGCGTAATTCTACATTTTTTAAATTATAAATTAAAAATTTGAACTACCTCACAGAATAAATGAACTATTATAAATATAATAGGTATATCTAATTGGATATGAATACGTTAAATAAATGAGAGAATAACACACTTGGTTTGCAAACTCATCGCAATCCACGAACGTATATATCCCTATACGGCTGACGAACTTTGTCGAACGTCTTTCGGGTATATCTCCATAAACGA
This sequence comes from Melolontha melolontha, assembly GCA_935421215.2. Lineage (NCBI taxonomy): Eukaryota > Metazoa > Arthropoda > Insecta > Coleoptera > Scarabaeidae > Melolontha > Melolontha melolontha. The sequence goes on along the minus strand of OW285241.1, from coordinate 63,109,987 downwards.
CAATAGTGTTGCAGCAGCAGTGCAACCAAAACATTAGACATATTTCTTGCTTACGGTGCAACGGTATAAAAGCGAATAAAAAAGTTGTATTTGTGTGTTTAAAAGTGTTTATGCTCTTTATTTTTAAATAATAATGAATCCAGTGCAGAGTTTAATAGTGGATCCGTTCTATAAAAGAACGTATGCCGAAAAAATTGAAATAAAGCGGTTGGGCAGACCTGTTCCGAATTTAAATCTGAAACAAACGATTTCCAGTAGGACGCGAACTTTTAATAGACTATTTAATAAGGATATTTATAATAAACATTTGTGGATTTGCGGTTGTAGTATAAAAAATGCATTATTCTGCTTTCCTTGCTTACTATTTGAAGGTGAAGAATTATGGACGAAAATGGGTTTAACTGATTTAAATCATTCAAGCGATCGAATTAAAAAACACAGTATATCACAAAGGCATATGAAAAATGTAGTCCAATTATCGCTTTTTGGGAATGTGAATATTGCTGCTCAGATGGATAGTGCATATCGAAGAAATATAGCATTGCACAACGAGAAAGTTAAGTACAATCGATATTTACTGAACATTATAATTAATTGTGTACGTTTTTGTGGAGCTTTTGAACTTGCGCTGAGATGACACGATGAATCAATTTCGTCCTCTAACCCGGGTGTTTTTCGTGGTTTAATAAATTTTAGTGCTGAATTGGACGTTGCTTTAAAAGACCATTTAGAAAAAGCTACTGTTTTCAAGTATACTTCTAAAACTATCCAAAATGAAGTTTTACAAACAATGTTCAGTGTGTGTCAAGAAGAAATCTCTAAAGAAATAAAAGAAGCGGATTATTTATCTGTAATAGTTGACGAAACTACAGACGTATCAAATAAATATCAAATGGCCGTGGTATTTAGGTATATAGCTAAAGGTAAGCTGTTGAACGATTTTGGAATTTTTTAGCGCCGTCAGATCATGACGCGAAAACGTTATCTACAATCATTCTTGCAGAACTAGAAACACACATTAAAGATAACGAAAGAAAATTGATTGCCCAGACATATGATGGGGCAGCCGTCATGGGCGGATCGCATAATGGGGTACAGGCACGTATTAAACAAACTTATAAATACGCTGCTTACGTGCACTGCTACGCGCATCAGTTAAATTTAGTTATGTTGAATGCTGCCTCTGCCAACACTAATGTCCGTATATTCTTTGCAAATTTACAAGGAATTTGTACCTTTTTTTCAAATAGTTCTCAAAGAGTTGCAATATTGGACGAAACAGTTAAAAAGCGGCTGCCTCGTTCGGCCCCAACCAGATGGAATTTTAATTCCAGAATTGTCGCCACTGTGTTTGAACACAGAGTAGAAATTATAGAAACAATGCGAAGAATTTTGAATGAAAGTAAAACTGTAAATATCACTACTATCAATCAAGCTTCAGGTTATATTACGCTTCTTACTAATAAGAGTTTTATTTTCTGGTTAAATCTATTTTACAAGATAATGCCTCAAGTAGATATATTATATGCAAAATTTCAAACTAGAGAAATTGATCCCCTTATGGCCAATAAATATATATTATCATTTGAAACTCAGTTAGCTCAAATCAGAAATAATATAACGAACACTTCGGATACAAGTGACAGTGGGCCCGGCTCATCAACTTCAAAACGACGTAAGATCGATGGAAACGAATATACACGAGAAGCAAAGGAAGTTTGTGATATTATTATTTGTCAAGCCAAAGATAGGTTTAGCTTTGCTGGACACTTAACTGCAACGTCTCTATTTTATTCTGATAAATTTAATCAATACAGCCTCCATTTTCCTGAAAATGTCTTTCAGGAAACAATTAAGTCTTACCCATACTTTGATGAACGGAAATTCCGTACTGAACTAAGCGTAATTTATGAAACGGAAGAATTTAAATCAATCTCGGGTTTGCTTCCTCTTTATGACATCATTTCACAAAGTGAACTAAGTGCGACTTTTAGTGAAACATTAAAACTTTTAAAAATTCTAATTACAATTCCGATGTCATCAACTGAAGCGGAGCGGTGTTTTTCTACTTTGAAGAGAATAAAAACTTTCTTAAGAAACAGCATGGCACAAGAAAGACTTTCTGCATTGGCGATGCTTTCTCAAGAAAAGGATTTTATCCAAAGTATTCCAGATTTTAATCAAAGGGTTATAGATAAATTTGCTACTGCGAAAGATCGTCGCATGGATTTTCTGCTTCAATAAAATCAGGATCAGAATCAGTGAGTTTTAAAAGCCTTTTTTCTTCTTTATATGTACCTTAGCAAAAATAACTTTTAATAAAGCATACTTAGTGACCTACCTTGTTTACCTACTGTAAAAAGTATTAGTATTCACTAAATTTGCAACCCCCACATTTTTAATGGACGAGCCGCCGCTGATATATATATATATATATATATATATATATATATATATATGTACATGGCATTTATATTTCATATTCCTTGAAAAAGGCATCATTTGCCGAAACATGTAGGATTGTTTTAAATATATACATTTTGAAGTAAAACCAGACCTTAAATCGCCAACAAATTGAATTTACCATTTACTATATATATATATATATATATATATATATATATATATATATATATATATATATATACTGAATGTATAAGTACTGATTAAATATATAAAAGGTTTGTAATAATAGAGTGGACAATAAAAGCATTACTAAAAAGCACTTAATTGCTAATGCGCCTTAGATAACTCACATTAGTTTAATTGTGAATTAATAAATTAAACAATGTGAGGTGTCTTAAGGTGTATTAGCAATTAAGTTTTTTAGTGCTAGTTTCTTACACCCGTCTTTTTGTCAATATAGAATATGCAAATAGAAAATACTTATTTTAAACTTCACAGTTTAATTGTATATGAAATTTAAAAAAATTGCCAATGACGACTAAACAAATTATATGTTAAATATTAAAGGAATAAAAAAAAAACAAACACAAATAAGAAATAATTATATGGCTCAGGAAAATATTGTTCAACCGAGAGAGAGAATAATGAGAGGATACTGCAAATTTGTCAGTGCTGCTACAGCTGACGTACAACATCAGAATGTGGTAACAATGAAGTTGGAATAAAATTTAATAAAATTTAAAATATTATATGCCTTAAATCTTCGTATTGCACGTTTTACATGTATCCTTGCACGAGCTATGCTCTCAGTTTGTTTCACCTATTCTGGAGTAAACTGGGCTGTGGTTAGAAAGGGTGGAATGTTAACATTAACCCCTGATTGCAATGTTTGCAATTAGGGGCCCAACACATAACCATATTACTAGAAATATCTTATTTCTTCATTATCTTCCTTTCAAATGTAATCAACTTTGGAATACATTTAAGTTATCTATTACACTTTCACTTATCATCGGACTAAATGTTCTTTCTATAGATATTAAAAACATTTTACAATGGTTCTTAATTTACTACAATAATTTACTTCACGTTTCGTAATGTTAATTCTAGCAATCTAACCTCAACACTAAGTTATTTAACCGAAAATTATCAAAGCAAAGATTATTTCCACAAGCAAGTTTTGGTAATATTTACCACCTGTAAAAACTAACGCTTTTTATGTTGATAAAAAATAAAAAGTTCAAGACTAGTTAATTCTTATGGAGAGAATATTTGTTTGGATTCACGACCTTTGCCTACCACAACAAAAATGGCATCGTGGCGGCAGACTAATAGAGCGTATTGAAAGGTCAATATTTTTCATCGGGCACTGAAGTTCGGTTTACTGTTCACAATTTGATCAACAATAAACAAGAAAGGTTTTCATGGATGAAATGAAGAAATATATTCAGCGTTGGGAGAATTGTGTTGCGTTGCACTAAATGGCAAATTAATTATGTAGGTACATTGATAATACGATAAATTTACTTCATTTTGTGATTGGTTACATTATTTTGTCTTTTTTTATTCTTATTTTATAGAGAGTTAAAGATCTTATATATCAACCGGCTCTTCTACAATATTTAATGCAGAACAAAATGTTTATTAAAGTGGCTACGTTTTCCATATAATATGAAACACCCCATGTTGAAACGGGAGGGGTTGCCTGTTACTGTAAAGAATCAAACAAGGTTTAGTAAATTATCCAGATTTAAAATATAAAATCAATGAAGTGCGTTGTTCACTCGACTTAGCAAAGCATTTGCGTTCTCAAGGTCACGTGGCTAATCGGGAATGGTAGTTATCTATATTTATACCATGTGAATATTTTGAAGAAAGTATGTACAAGATTGAAAGCTGCATACAGAGGCTGTTGAGAATATTTCTATAAACAATGTAGAAATCACATAAAACTTAGTACACGATTTAACTGTTTTTGAAAGTATGTGAATGCACTTTAGCATTTACTCGGATCAAACTTGCGAAGCATTTTTTTTCTCTAGAAAGCTGATTTTTTGGAAACCAGGTGTTTCAGGCGAAGAAAATCGTACGAGTAGACTTGATGAGTGATAAAGTCTAACACCTTCTATTCGCCTTTATGACAGAGTTTTGCATGTCGAACCCACTGGCGAGTATTCTTCGCATACATACAATCGTTCCACAAACAGCTTTCAAACGCCTGTCAATTTCGATGAGCGAGCACATAACCTTCCTACGTTAAAAATTCTATCACGAATTGTTGCTTGGTACGCATCTTAGAAATCGAAATCATTATAAATGACAGTGTTAATTCAACGACGGCGCACAGGAAACTTAGCAAGATACTCGAAATTTCCGTTTGAAAGTTAGATCTTGTGTCTATCCCCACTACTCACACAATGGCGTTGTTGGAGACCTATATCAATCCGCCGTTGTATACAGTATTTTCCAAAAGTAATGGATAAATTCTATAAAATGGTTGAATAAAATGTTTTAGAAAAATTCTCGGACACATCGATTTTTATTTTAAAATCTTCATATAAAGATCCACCCCTCAAACCCTAAGCGTTAACAATCCCAACTTTAAAAATTGAAATAGCAAAGTATGTGCTTTTTATGATACCTCATTTGATAGAATTGTTTGCGCTAAAAATAATAAAAAAAGTTTTTTAAAATCGGTTGATAAATAACTAACATATTCAACAAAAATACGAGGGATGTTCGGTTACTAAGGTAAATTTGTGAATTACAGACAGACTACTTTATTTATAGAACTCAAACATACATTAAGTAAAAGCGTGAACTGTTAGCTACTTTTCAACATAATCGGCGCCAATGTTAAGGCACTTACCCCAGCGAGGCACAAACTTCTGTATACCCTCTTCGTAAAAGGTTCGATCCAAATTTCTAAAATACCGCCGTACTTCATCTTGAAGTTCGTCGTCTTTAAACCTTTTGCCCCATAAATGAGCTTTCAACGGCCCAAATAAATAAAAATCAGAAGGAGCCAGGTCTGTACCATGGGCGGATGGACAATAACTTCCCAATTGTATTTCTGAAGCCAGGGCTTCGTCTTATTTGAGGTCTTGCATTGTCATGCAACAACTTGATTCCTTTCGTCAACCTTCCTCTTCGTTTCTGTTGAATGGCTCGGTGTAGTTTTTCGAGAGTTTGATAAGAAATATCACTGCTGATTGTCATTTTCGGTGGTAAAAACTCTATGAGCAAAATGCCTTGCATATCCCAGAACACAGTTGCCATTGTCTTTTTTGCAGACTGCTGAGCTTCGAATTTTTTCGGTGTTGGTGAACTCGGGTGCTTCCTCGCCATCGAGTCTTTTGTTGATTCGGGGGTATGGTGGTATACTCACGTTTCGTCTCCTTTAAATATAGACTGTAGAAATCTGTTTTCCTGACGATAGCGCGTTAGAAGTTCGATTGCCGCCGCCATTCGTTGCATTTTGTGTTGGTCGGTTAACAGTTTTGGTACTCATCTCGCGGACAATTGCCGATAGCGTAATTCAAATACGATTTCATGAACAAAGCTTTTAGGAATGCCGGTCAGTAGAACAATTTCCCGTATTTTCAACCGACGATTTTCTCGAATCATTGTATCGACCTTTAATTTTGTACTCGTGATATCTTTATATTTAGGTTTTTTTACGTGGGCAGCGTCCGGGAAGTTGTTCGATTCTCATCCGTTTTCGTTGTTGATGTTTGTTTCGCATACCTTTGGGATCATCGTTTAGAACTGTACGTCCACTTTTGAACTGTTTACACCAAACACTAACTTGTTTTCGATTCATAGCGCTTTTTCCGTAAGTCTTCTGTACTTCTTTTTATGAATTTCGGTAGGTGCTTCATTATTTGCATGCAAAACACGAACGACCGCAATCAACGGTAAGTCGAATTGAGAACAAAATTTCGTGATCTTGGATATGTACGAAGTAAACCTAAGGCCGGACATCCATCAGTTGTAAATGAAGATAGATAATTGGATGCCTTGTTAATGGTGCAGGAAAATCCACATTCAACCCTCGTAGGAGACGCTTCACATCTTAATACGTCAAAAAATACAGTGTTCAGACTGCTTCATAGAGAAAATTTTCATTCCTATAAAGTGCACTTGGTGCAGCAGCTGTCAGATGATAATTTTGATCGGCTAGCGCAATTTTTCGAGACAATGATGAAACTCTCCAATGCGAATCTTGCATTCATTAGAAATATTCTCTGTTCTGATGAGGCAATATTTTGTTTAAATGGTAACGTCAATAAACAAAACTGCCATTATTTCACGGTTGAAAATCTAAAATGTATGATGAAGGCGAATACACAACATCCCCAAAAGGTTAACGTGTAGGTAATCGAATTCTTAGACCGTACTTTTTATACGGAACGCTGACTGGTGAACTGTATCTCGACTTCCTCCAATTTGAATTAATTACGGCCTTATCGGTACTTTTTCCTAATGCAGACGATCCTGATTCACCTGATCTCTGAATTTGGTTACAGCAATATGGTACGCCTTCTCATTATGTACGGCTAGTACGAGAATATCTCCACCAAATATTTCTTAATCGGTGGATTAGTAGACGAGGACATATTGAATGGCCGGCAAGATCTTCGGATTCCCTTTGCATTATTTCCTCTCGGGTTATTTATTTATTATAATAAATTTTATAAATATAAAATTCATTTTAATCGACTTAAAGGCATTGACGAGTTAAAGTAGAAAATTCAACAAGAAATTCGCGCAATCACCCCGGAAATCGTAGACAAATATTCAACAATCGTTTGTCTCTAAATTAGGACATTGCCTCGCCGTTAACGGACAGCAATTTGAACATTTAATTCGTTTTTTGTTTTATTTCATTTAAATACATTTTTGCTGAATATGTCAACTATTTATCAACCGATTTTAAAAAACCTTTTTTTTGTTTTGAGCATAAAAAATGTTATCGAATAAGATATCACAAGGAGTACTTTGCTATTTAAATTTTTTAAGTTGGGATTGCTAACGCTTAGGGATTGAGGTTTGGGCGATAGAAATTTACATCTTTAAAAGAAGATTTTAAAATAAAAATCGACCTGTCCGAGCATTTTGCTAAATAATTTTTTACAACTATTTTATAGGATTTATCCGTTATTTTCGGGAAACGCTGTATATATTTTTCATTGCTTTGTAAATTATTAGCACGCTTTTACATTGCACACTAAGTATAATAGCATAAAATGTTTAACAAGACAATCCAAGAATAAATAAAACAGTTTTTTTAAACATATATCTTGTTTATATTGCAATGATAAGCAAATATAATTTTTACAAATACATATAATTTGATTAACAAAAGTGAAGAAATATTTCTTGATTTGAAATTTTACAAAACTATAATTTTCTTTCATGGCGACAATAAATAGTAAAAGAATCATTTCAAAATATTTTACTAATTCCAAACTAGCTTAAAATTGGGTGTATTAATATATAATATTTTACAAGAATAAATAGATATATTTAAATACAGGTAAATTATCTAAATTTTAATTTATAAAGTTAACGTTTTTTTTTATTTTATAATTATATTCGAAAATTTTGATAATATCTGAATTTTATTGCACACTCTCTTCTAAAATTATTGTCAGAGATCCATATTTCTGTAATTTTAATCAACGAAACTAGGTCATCGTCTTCAAAACAACTTATGTTATTTTTCGACAAGTCCAGTGCCACTAATTTCGGTAGAAAGACAAAGGTCACTTTATCAATCCTATGTATCTTATTGTTGGCTAAAACAACTGTTTCTAAACTGTATAGACCCCAAAACGCCTTCGGGCAGATGAAACTGATTTCATTATTATCCAAAATTATGTGTTTAACGTTGTAAATATTTCTGAAAATCATCCTGGGTAATGAACGTATTTTATTATAGCTTAATATAAATTCTTCTACATTTGAAGAGTTTTTAAACCATTTCGAAGTTACTTTAAGGAGTCGATTGTATGCAAAATTTACTTCTTTTAAATTCGGCATATTATCCAATGCATCGTTACTAATTTTCCTTAATTTGCTAACATTCACTATTAACCTTTTCAATTTCGAGTTGTTCAAAATGCCTTCACGTATTTCTTGCAAATAATTACAATTACCTATAACCAGTTCTTCGATATTTCCCAAATTGGATAAATAAGGTGGTTGTAAAACTTGTATATTCGCATCAAAAATGTAAACGGTGGTGTAATTTCTTGAAGATGATATAGCTAAGGGTATTTCCTTTGTGTACGCAATATATTTATTTGTCATAAATCGCAACGCACATATTGTTGTAATAATACTGTTTATCACAATAAAATACTTGAACACTTCCATTGTTCGGTCGATTGATATATAAATTTGACTAAAGTCGGAAGAATATTTAAACTCATTACGTTAAATTCTGTAAAGGCGAGGTTATCAACTAAATTCGGTATTTAGATCCGAAATCGTAAATTACGACTATTGAAATAATACTTCCCGAATACAAGCTATTATCTCAAATAATCCAAGAATGACACAAAATAAGACTTTTATTTAACCTTCGAACTTTAATATACGAGGTGTTATTGATATATAGCTAGCCTTGAATTTTCCTATAGACAAAATTGAATGCGGTTGCTATAGTTACAACTATGATGTTTTATAAATAACTTGTCAAAGTTTGACGCTGACAGTAAAATTGTGAATTTTTGAAAACGGCAGCTTTGACGAGCTTTTAAGATCCTCATACATGTAAGTACTGTAATGTGTTTGCATTGATTATACAACATTTCTAAAAGAAGGTGCTGCGGACGAGCCATGAATGCGTTTTTTCGCAGTATTGAATGCACTGTACCATGTTAAAAAAATAATTGGATGCATGAGTGATTGCAGGCTTATATTTATTAGTGAACCAAGAGTGAACGTAAACTTTTATTGTAAATTCAGCTAATTTATTTATCTGTGGACTAGGAATATCTGATGCAATTGTATAAATCATCATTCTGTTTGCCATCGTAAAACACCTTGCGCGCGTCATGTTGATTGGGTTTCTTCTATCCAACTCTTCCGTAAGCACACCTGTAGTTACAACTTAAGATATGTCATGCAGGCATTTTTGGTCAGTACTTAACTCTTTTACAGCAGCAGAGTGAAACAGACTTATTTTTCTTTAAAGTTCTGGCAATTCCAGTGGGTTCACTGAAACTGCGTGGTCCAATAGTTCACCATCAAAGACACCCACCATTTTTCTAAGTGATAATTCGTTCAAAAGCACACGAAGCACAAATTCCAGGTACTGCGAGGCAAATGACAAGTGGGACAGCTCACGTCACTTGCGTGATGCGACCATACGTTGCGACTAAGCCCCGTATAGGCCATACTTATGTTTTATTGTCACCATGTTCTACTTTTTTTCAGGTCATATTAAAGACATTTGAGACTTGAAAAAACAATTATTGGATTCTGTTAGATTTGTCGTTTCCAGCACCAGATATTAATTTACCTGCACTACGAAAATAAGCTAAATTTGTTGAAATTACTCAACTATTGGAGACCTAAATGTTGCCTTCGACGCCTTAGAGTAATATTTCTTTTTATATTTTCATTTCACATTCTATTAAAATTTTTCGAAATGGAAAAATAAATCACATCATCCTTCATCCTTCATTATAAAGAAATATTTTTCAAAGAAAATTACAGACTTTAGACGTCTTGCGGGAGACCTAAATATTTTTCAATTGGGCTAAATTTATTTGTGCTATATGTGGGTCTATAGAGACAACTTTTTATTAACTTCAAATTTTGAATTTCCAAAAAAGTTTTCTTCGAGACCCTCTATTGCACATTTCCTATGAACGTGTATTTCATATCATACATAACGTCTTGGGTATAAGAAAGCTTTAGTCGAAATTTATTCCGAGATGCTTGAATGCTGATAGGAAGCGGATTCGATTAACAACATCCAAGAAAATATGTCGCCATTTTAAAGAGCTTTTAGATCGGTTTGCTACTATGGATGAAACATGGGTCCATCTCTACGATCCAGAAATTAAAGACAAATCCAGAGATTAGAAGTATTCTGATCCCAAACAACTTAAAAGAATTCCGTATTAAAAAACGGGCTTGCTAAATTCAGCTTTTTTGGGCAAAAGATGGGATAATTATGACAGGTTATTTGGATAAGTGTCAAAGTATTACTAGAGCAAATTATAATGAGTTACTAACTAAATTATGTAAGAAAGTTGTGGAAAAACTCATTGGAAATCTTGCCAAAGATAGGCCCATTTCGCAGTACAATGCTCCTTCTCACAAGTCATTGATTGCACAGCAACAAAATGAGGAAATTAATTTTTAATTGGTTGCCCAGCCGCCATATTCTCCGAATTTAACACCGTCGGACTATTATTTATTCCCATAACTCTAAAAACATTTAAAGGATAATAGATTTTCGACAAATGATGGAGTCATATATGGGTTCAAGGTATGGTTTACAGGCTAAGCCAAAAAAAAATTGCGGAGCTGAGAATTAATTTATGAACTTTATTGCTAAATATGCACATTGGATAAATAGAATTTTGTATTGAAATATTGTGGTATTTAATATGATAGGCTAAGAAGTTATCAACACCTCCTCGTACACAACGAAATAATCACATATACTAAAAAAGAATTAAGAACGCAAGCGAGAAAAATATATCAAATTTCTGCTTTAAATTTTGAGCCTGTTATTTACTGCAAGTGGTAGTAAAAAGATATTGTGTAATACTTTAAAGATATACTTTGATTATAGACAAATTAAGCAACAGGCCGTCATGTTTTGATGATCTGAAGAAGATTTAATAACCGTAAAATACTTAATTTCATTGCGACTCTAGATATTTGAATAAGATTGCGTTGCTAAAACTTCAAAATTACAAGAAAAATAAGAACACAAACTGTTATGTCAGTTTCCATGGCTGATAATCATCTTGAGTAATTACTTGAATATACAGAAGCTTAATATTCAAGCCATATTTCACTGCCATTGACAGGATAACAAAGTTAACTCAACATATAGAATGCTCTATAGCAACATTTTCTAAATTCAAACTAAGTATGTCTTATTCTTCCCCTTTCTACCCTAATGTACGGTATATATCGAATAGGTATACACGAGAATTATTTGACGGGAAGCGAGGGGGCTTTATCTTTTTAATTATTAGTCTATATATTCCCCTTCATATTCAACACACTTCGACCGACTATAATAAAGTGTCATTATAGTCATTCTCAAGATCATCTACTTCGTTGCTGGACTAAGGCCCATATTTATAGTCCCGGCCAAACTTATTCAAGATCTCGATCTACCGCAAGATCGTATTTCTGAGATCGGAGTATCAAGCAGGCGTTCGGTTTTATAAACAAGTGTTCGGACAATCTCGGGGAAGATTGACTTCAAGCTCGGAAATTTAGGGAATTTTGTTATGAGAGTAACATTTTCGCGCGAAATTCTTGTTTGTTCCAATTTCTTGTAAAGTTAAGAAGTTATAGGATAGAATTTCAATTTGTTTTAAAGTTTATTGAATATTTGTGAAGGTAAATATACAATAAATGTATGTTTTCTAGGCTTAATAAATAATTAGTGATTGTGATTAAATGCAAAATATGTTTTAAATAAAATTAATACGTAGCCGTAACTTTGTGGTAATTCATTTTGAAAATTAAATAAAATAAAACAATAACTTTGTTATATATACCACTTTATTCACATATAATTGTGACCGCGGTTTCGACATACAATGTCATTATCAAACTGCAAAAGTTACAGGCCTACATAGAACTTATAAATGACACAAAAATATATATGGGGGGGGGGGTGGTTTATGATGTTATTTAAAATTACTACTATATACTTAACTATTATATACAACATTGGAAAAGAGGTGTATATATAAGCTCCAACTGTTCATTTAATACGATATCTATTGTGTTTTTCTGACTTTTAAAAATCTCTAGGGCCTCTAAAATATTTAATTTACGACCTTTCTCGGACAAATGTAATATTTTACTGTGACCAAATGTATGTCCTTCTGCAATAAGATGGTTAGCAAATGTTGAATCTGTCTTTTTAAGTTCTACTGTGTTCTTTTTCCCGTATAATAAAACTTCGACCAGTCTGACCTATATATACACTGTTACAATCGTTACAGTATAGTTTGTACACTCCTGATTTATTATTAATATCTGTTTTAGTTTTTGCGTTAAAAATGAAATTACTTGTTTTTACATATGGTTTGTAAGCTATACTAACATTACTATTATTTTTTGAAATTATATTTCCAATTTGCTCGCTTATTTTACCGAAGTAAGTTAACGAGACAAATTGTTTCAACGACGGTGCTAGTTTGTCGGAAAAAAATCAGGCTTGGGAACTCATAACAGTAGCTTATAATTCCCAGCCTGAAGTGAATATTCCGCGGACTTCGGGGCAGCTAAGAAAGCTGTGGACAAACTTAAAACAAAGGTATGTGACTTTTTAAGTGCAAAAATATAAATGAAAAAGATAAGGTGGGTTGATAAAATACTTGTTTAAGGAAACGAAAAGAAGTCACAGCACTGCGTCACTCTTTTTTAGCAACAGGAGGTGGTCCACCTCCCAAAACTATAAAGATTGATCCAGTGCTGAAGTTTGTTGAAGATGCTGCCCCAAGTGTAAATGTTACAATAGATTGTCATTGGGATAGCATAGAACGATTCGAAAAAGGTATGTCCATTGAATGTAGATATAGTAAATTTAAAATTATACAATTGAAGGTCAAGCTGAGGCCAAAAGGATGTGGAAGGAAGAGGCTGCAGGTGCTAGCCTTCCGTTGCCTGTAGTAGGTAAGCACAAAATATTTATTATCTACGCATACATAAATAGTTAGAACAAATTTTTTAGTTGATTCTGATGAACTCCCTGTCTCTACTCCTCTGGCTCTTGTCGATCATTTGTTTCTGCCAAATCGTAAGTGTATGCATGCGTATATTTTATATATAGCCTTACATATAATAACTGTTCCAGTTTCAATGGAACCCCACGAAAGTGCCGCTTTGACAATTAATAAGAAGGATTTCTACAGTAGAAAGGTGAAATACGTATCTGCGTCTCTGGAGAGGAGATACATTCACAAATATATAAAATGTATTGTGTTCTTCACACCCCATTTTTAATAATATTTTATATTATTAAAAATACTTTTGTATTATACAAATTGGTGTGGTTTTTACCCACTCATGTATGTTTTAAATTATTTTGTTATATACGCATTCGGTTCGCCCGACAAGTAGTGAAGACACGATAATACAGTTTTCTATAGATATGGTATGTTACCGCCTAGAGAAACACGTTTCTTAGTTCGGCAGTTGTTATCTAGACAGCGCTGAATATTCTTTCACGCTCTGTCTTAATAATTTCTGGTTGATAGCAAGGTAGTTATATTTGGTTGAATGTATCTCTTCTCCAGCAGGGGCGTACCGACGATCCTGTAGAAAGGTGAAATACGTATCTGCGTCTCTGGAGAGGAGATACATTCACAAATATATAACTTGTATTGTGTTCTTCACACCCCATTTTTAATAATATTTTATATTATTAAAAATACTTTTGTAATATAACATATATATGTGTAACATGTGTTTTATTTTTCTATCAACCATATTCCTACTTGTATTCCAGGGCTAAATAAATTTATGTGAAGATGAGAAGTATTAAATAAAACATTTTATAATTCAAGGGAAACTTCTTGTGTTCAGTTATAACAAATTCTTTTTGAATTGTCTGAACACGATGAGAGAAAAACCCATTTTTATTAAATTAATCAACATATACATACATGGCAATTGACAATACTAATAATTCATGCCTTAATATATCTGTACAGAATATCTAAGAATGTTTGTTCAGTGACATATAACTACAAAAAAAGTACCTACTAATGTTGAAAATGTTGTTGAATAAAGTGCCTCCTAAAATCTAATCCCCTTTCACCATCATAAACATTCCTAACTACTGGTACTTCATCATCAATATTTTCTTCAAAATTATCATTTTCCCTCAGACCGATATTATATAAAACAGCAGTTGCACATATAATTGCAAGTGATGTTTGCAACTTTGTTTGGAGACCTCTTTGTAGACATGGAAATCTTCTTTTCCAGGTACCAAATAATCTCAAAAATATTTCGGGTTCTTACATGTGCCCTGTTATATCGTTCCTCTATTTCGTCACCTATTTGACAACAAACTTCAATTTTTTCTCAAACATATTGTGTTTATAACACTACCTGGCTGTAATACTGGTGTAAGTAGATAATGTCTACAGGCATATCCATTATCCCCAAGTAATAAACCTGGAATATCACCTTTTTCCATTTGTACTCTTACAGAACTTCAATCAAATATAATACTATCGTGGCTAGATCCTGGATGTCTAACAACAATATCCATTATTTCCCTATTTGGACCTGAAACAACCTACAATAGATTTTATAGTAGCTCACCGTTGTGTGAATTATACTGCACCTGCACATTTAAAGAAAAGAATCCTTTTCTGTTGCGAAACACTTCACCATTATCACCTCCGGGATTTGATATTTTGATGTGTGTACAGTCGATACATCCAGACACATTCGGAAAGTGAGCTACCTCGTAGAACTTCACAATATTGGAACGTAAATTTTGCATAGTTCTTGGAAAATGAACAAAATTTCCCAATTGTTCTGCTATTAGCACAGATACCCTTGTTCTTGATTTTCTTCCTCAACAAAATCGATGTACTCCAGAAAATCATTTACTTCAAATTCTTGGTATAAATCCATATCCATCATTTACTAACACACAAATCCAAAATTGCAAATTAAAAAAGTTTATGTGTTATGAATTGTGATTGTCAAACAGGATCTCAAGCCGCCAACATCTCGATTTTACATAAGCTCGTGTTTTTTCCAGTCTTGGGCAGCTGCCAGATCTGAACATCCAACTATAAAACGAAAATGTTGCGCGGACAGCGTCTTAAGATAAGCTCCTCAAGACCAGGACATTAAGCTCCAACTATAAATATGGGCCTAAGTTCGTCATTCGACCGAAACTTTTTTCCAACAAGGAAAAGTTTCAACTTGGAGAATAAATGAAAGTTATTTGTGGTTTAAATTGGTCGTAGTCCTGGCCTCTGTTTTCATAAGAAGTACCAACGGAAGGAGACCCACGATGACCTCAATGTAGGAGGTTCTCGTGCTGTTCGTGGCTCCTGTGATTCCCAACAGAGAGCCCGTCTTGAGGAGTCCTACCGTCGATATTATCTCTATCCTCCTCCATCATACAACTGGCCCGCAGGTAATCATTTGTCTTACTACCACTGTACACAACCAACAAGTCTTGCCAACATGTCTTCTACATGGATAGTTCTTTCTCTGAAAAATTGTTGAATTTGTACCTTAAACACTACAATAAAATTGGTAGATCATTTTGGAGCCAAATGTTAAACGAAAGACATTATTTTTTTGTATAAAGTTACGTTCATATAAATCTAACATAAAATATTTTTTATTGTTGAGTTTGTTTTAATACATAGGACTTTGATTGCTATTTTGGCAATATGTTAATTTAAATATTTAAAATATTTAAAATAACAAGAAAACTCAGTTTTATAAATAAAGAATTATAACAGCATTGGAGAGCACTTATAGTACTATACCGCTGAAGAAATGTTCATTAACAAATTTTCCCCGTTAAGTGTAAGAAAAGGTAATTTTAGCCGCCTATAAGGAAACGACCTTTCGAGAATTTCCAACCAAGTACAAGATCATATATTAGTACAATATTTGAGGGAGCATCCCTTCGAAAGCGTAAGCAATGCTTTTATTCAAATTTTCCTGGTTTTGTTAAATGGCTAGACGATGTATAAAAAAGAGGCGAATTATGATACTATATTACAGTGAAGAAGATTCACCTAACTGAAAAACAAAAACAATTCATGCTACTATTTGCTTTAAATTATAGTAATTACTAGAGCTACGGTCTGTATATTTCAGTAATCATTTATTTTATTTTAATTATAATATTGAAGGTCTATTTTATATACTTCAAACCATTCAATATCCATTCGTATTAATGTAATTACTTCTTTGTTAGGGGTTTTATTAAGGGTGTTTGTGAGATATTTATTTTAAATCTTTATGATAGCTCTTATGACACAATCGCATTTGCGTTTTTCTCAATAAGAATAGATTTTAGTTTATTTATTATCAATATATTTGAATTGTATTAAAATTCTTACAACAGCAAACATATTTATTATGCACATATAATGATGGGCAAATGTGTCGAACCATGTAAATATCTGCTACACTAAAAAAGATATTGTAATAAGATTTTAAACACGAAAATTAGGGATTAGGAGACACCATTTGAAGTATTTATCAAATATAGAGAGTGTCCAAAAAATGCAACGTACTAAAGTTATACTTTTTTAATTGAACGATTTTTCTTAGATTTTGCGATTCTCCTCGACAACACGATTTCAACAAACTATAATACTTGGCGTCTAAAGTATTTTTTAATTAAGAATAGAAATAAAACTACGGTTTTAATCTTCACTTTTAATCATTACTCGTAAAACGACAATTGTTTCGCCAACACAGTGGCTTCCTCAGGTGTTTACATCTAAACGGTACGTTACAAACTGACTGTCAGTTTGTAACGTACCGTTTAGATGTAAACACCTGAGGAAGCCACTGTGTTGGCGAAACAATTGTCGTTTTACGAGTAATGATTAAAAGTGAAGATTAAAACCGTAGTTTTATTTCTATTCTTAATTATGGATCTTCATCAAGTAAATGCCGAATCAATTCAATTATTTTTTAATTATTAATTGGTAAGGAAAAAAAATAAACTGGTCATGCAAACAAAATTAACCTTTTAGTAAACCAATCTGTCCGTAAATTCTCTTGTAACCCTCGCTATGATATCTCGCGAAATGCTTCGTATATCTTTATTAATTCTCTCAGCCAAAGCTTGCAAATTTCTAAGTCGGGTAAGATACACTTTCTGTTTTAGATAGTCCCACAAGAAGTAATCTAGTGGATTGAGATCGGGAGAACGTGCAGGGCATTCAATTTCGCCTCCTTCCAATCCATCTGTGGGGAAAAGTTAGATCTAATCGATCTCGAACGATAACTGAATAATGAGGGGTGTCCCATCCTACTGAAATTACACGTTTTGTGGAAATTGGCCATTTTTCTCCAATACAGGAATTATCTGGTTATTTAAAAGTTCTAAATATCTTTGACCATTTAGAGTTTCTTCTATAAAAAAAGCACTAAAAAAGCTTAATATTTAGGCTGGTATTTGTAGAAACAGAATATTTGTACAAATACCAGCCCAAATATTAAGCTTCCTATGGTTTGCGTATGCGCCTATTGTATCCTGTGAGGATTACTATGTGCCCAATACCAACAGTTATGTCTATGAATAATACCGTTCAAATAAAAGATTGACTCATCCGAAAATACTATATTATTTACAAAATTGTTATCACGATTACAAATATTCATTATTAATTTACAAAACTCTTGCCTTCTGTCGAAATCATCATCAGAGAATTCTTGAACGAGACGAATTTTATAAGGATGGTATTTATCTTTTTTAAGAAATCCTCCTACTGAAGTATAACTAATATCATGCCTTTGCGCCAGCTCGTTTATAGATAAATGGGGATTTTACTCTACAGATATGGCAATATCTTGAGTAGAGACCGGACACATCAGACCGAAATTATAATGGACCATATAAATAGTCTATAATATCGCTAAGTACAACACGCAGTTATTGAACAACACTATTCATTCGGTTAACCGCACATCTGTTTTTTGTCGCTAAATTGTGATCCTATTACTTCAATAGTACAGTTAAATTTATTTCTTCATGGACGCAGATAGAAGCGTGAGGAATTTTTATAATTGATTTTATTGATTGGTTTATAAATAAACTGCGGCGGTTGGTTTCTTTTTATCATTGTTATAACTGTTAATTACATACTTCGTAATTTTTTTAATAGATCCTGTTTAATATCGTTTCATCGAATCTACTTCTCCCAATTATTTTGACGTAAGTGCTCAGTGAATTTCGTTAAGTTTCAATATCTCACGCATACGTTTTTAATTTTCATTTATTTAGATCAAGAACATTGTTTAAATTACTCTTTCAGACATGATATGGAACGACGTCGAGAATGGCATCGTGAACAATGGCGTATTGGATTAAGGGTTAAACTGATTGTATATCCATTGCCAATGATTCCGAAATTTATTGCAAATTCTGTAAAATATGCTTAAAAAATTCCAAAAACCGTCACTTAGTATCGTAAACACATACACAGAAATTAGACCCGTTGGAATCTGACAATTTTAACGAAGAACTCTGTGAAATTTTAATGGCGGTAAATATTCCATTAAATAAACTTAACAATCCCACCTTCAAAACATTTCTCCAAGAATATACTGGTCAAAATGTTCCTGATGAATCCACCTTACGCAAATATTATGTTTCTAAGTGCTACACGAAAGCAGTAGAACGCATTAGAAGCCATCTTTCAAATCATTACCTATGGATAAGTGTCTACGAAACTGTCGATATATTAGGACGCTGTGTGGTAAATGTTGTAGCTGGTGTACTACATTCAACTATTCTATATAAAGCATTTGTAATAGCAACAAAATTTATAAATACAGTTGATGCAGACACAGTAGCTAAAACCATTTACGAGAATATGCACCAAATGGACGACAGGTCCAAGGAAAAAATATTTTTATTTGTGAGTGACAGTGTTGCATATAGGTTCAAAACAGGCAGACTATTAAAGGAAACATATCCTAATATGCTGCATATTACTTGTGCAGCACATGCTCTCCACAGAATCTGTGAATATATCAGACACCTTTCCGAAAGTTGATAGACTTGTATCCACTTTTACAAAAGTTTTCAGAAGAGCACCATTTAGAGTAGCTCTTTACAGGGAAAAACTTCCATCTTTGTCACTGCCTCCCTCTCCAGTAATAACTAGATGGGGTACATGGTTGGAAGCTACTAGTTTTTATGCAGAGAATTTCGATAGTTTTCAAAATTTCGATACATGTTTCAATGACGATGCTCGAAGTATTTCTGAGTGCAAGGAACTAACACAAATTCCAAATTTAAAAAATAAGTTGTACTTTCTTCATTAACACTTATTTAGAAAATCAAAATCTCAAATTAAATGATGGTTTAACCACATTAGATGTGGCTATTAATAATTTCAAAAATATCCCAAGTGACTTCGGATGTGGCCTTCGGCAAGAGTTAGACGCAGTTTTTAATAGAAATCCAGATTCAGTAGCAATACGAATTTTCAATAGTACGCCCGTGGGCGATGAGCCATCGACCTTTCGTGTCCGGTCCCTAACCTTGTGCTTTAATATCATTCGTAGCAGAATTTGTGTGACAAATTCTTTGCAAATTGTGAACACCGTCATTCATGTTGTACTTTCTTAAAGTTTTGGTAACAGCAGAACACGAATGTATTCACGTTTACTTTTTGTTCGACAAAAAAACACATTTTTTTAATCGCCACAACAAAAGAAGAAATAAAAGAAATTGTAGTACTTACATTTCGAATTGTAAAGATTTTGATTTAAACGATTATACCTAAGTATCAAGCATAACTAATGATTTTGAAAATACCGAAAAATAAATATTCTAAAAATTCTGATTTTCATTTAAATGTAAATCTCAAGCTAAATTCTGTACACCCCAAGTGTTATAGTTTGTTTAAATCATGTTATAGAATCATAAAATGTAAAAAATATAGGGTGTTCAATTTAAAAAGTATAACTTTAGAACGTTACATTTTTTTGAACTCCATATTTAAGAAATACTTCACATGATGGCACTTCATCCATAATTTTCGTATCTAAAATTTTATGACAATATCTTTTTTAATTTAAAGGATATTTACATGGTTCCGCACATTTGCTCATCACTGTGTTTATGTACAGTAATCGTGATCTTAAACCGCAACACAGATTACATTTTACTACCATATTATTTCAAATTTTATGCCCTTTAACATTTAGTTCGTCGTTATCCTTCAATTATTTCTAATGGCATTATAAAGATTAGAATATGATGATTTGATGATTAACTAAATGTGCGAGGGCAAGAAATAAGTTTTTATGAATTATGTTAGCTTCCGTTCTTGGTAATAACTAAAACTGAAATCAGTTATATCTTAACAGTCTTATCTAACACTTCAATTTACACAGTTCTGCAGTTTTATCTAATAATTCAATTTAAATTCATCTACAATTTTATCTGAAACATCGTATCAACATAGTTCTCATTGTACCAAGTATATCAAAATAATTTATATCCAAGATCTTATTACGAGTATGCCAAAATAAATGTGTATATAATGTAAATATAGTTTATATTATATTGCATTTATATTTACTGCGCAAATCAGTAAAAAAATAAAATGCATACGGTTTTACACCTATTACGATGCACCAGCTGGACATGTCTTTGTGGACGGATACAAAAAAAAGAAGAATCAACACACTTGGTCCTGCGTGAAAGGGATTCAGTGCCAACACTAATTAACCAACTGATTTTTCGTATAATGTGATCTTTTCCGATGACAAACATTTTAAGTCAAACAAATAGTGGAAGCCTGCATGTGTATACACCCCGAAATACGAGATTTGAGGAGCAGTATATAAATAACAATGATATACAACGAAGGTTTTCAGTTAATGTGTGGGCATGGATTGCCATGAAAGCAGGATATGTCAATAAATTAGGTTAATTTACTAAAAGATGTAACGCCGCTATTCGATCAATAATTTTTTCGTAAGAATAATTACGTATTGCAGCATAATAATAACACTGTTCATGCGAGGAATTATAATTACACAGTGGGTTTCATTTGATTAATGTGGAAGTATTGAGAATGGGTTGAATACAGACATAAATCCTATAGAAAATATATTGGCTGAAATAGTAAAATGTATATTACGAATACGTGTTAGGATTAGGGAAGACTTATGGGACCGTAAAAGCACTAACGCATCTATACTGAATGAACTTAAGGTTAAAGATAGGCTATCCACGACATGCCGCAGAAGAATCTAGCAGTATTTTCGACAGGCAACTAGACGAGAGAGAGATAACCTAGAAAAACTGATTGTCCAAGACAAGATTTAGCAGAAACTAAAGACCATGAAACATGTAAAGGAAAAGTGAACAACTGTACCTAGAGATGGGATCACGATTTCTCAGTCATGAGAACACGACAAAGAAGAAGAAGAATTGGAATTAGTTTTAAATACCTGAGAAAATATAGTTGAGCAAAAGGGCTACATTATAAATCTCGTTCTTTCAAGGCCCATGATAATATATTGACTCTAGCCTTCGTAAATTTGTATTTAGAAAGGGCTCTTTCTTAATAAAAGTAGATTATATTACTTGAGTGGCTGAAAAGCTTATTTCACGGCAACCTTTCCAGGTCAATTGTGGTCTTCATGCCTCGTTAGAATACTTCTTCTAGCCATGTCCTTGCAATTAAGCTTAACAGCTTCCTTAAATATAGTTTCGTTTTAGGATGTTGATCTGCCATGTATAAGAACCGCATTCTCGTTAAACCTTGGCATAGTACATAAATCGAAATTTCTTCTTCTTCTTAGCAGAATCTACGTATTTCTTCCTGTCAAGTCCATATTATTAATATCTTTGTTGAGGTTACAATACCCAGTTGATAGGCCTACTATTTTCTTAAGAGACTTTCTGTCTCTATCAGCAGTTCCCTTGCAAACTTAGGCGAATATTCACTAAAGAAATGTTTTGCTTGTCTTTACCTTTCCCCAGAAGCTCCCTTCAGCTCACTTTTTCATAGCTGTCTTAATAATTATCTCTGCAATACCAAAGGAAGGCTCCGGTTGTAGACGGGGCCTGTCGAGCCAATCCGTCCATCTTCTCGTTAGACCAGTGGCCTTCGTATCCCGAGATCCAGGCTAATGTCAGTTTGTTTAGGACACACACGTAATCCCATATTAACTTGTACTAATTCTAGTGGCTTTAAAAATAAATTGTTCGACTGTCGGAGAAAATGGCTACGGTGCGATTTGTTCCGCGTATCGGTTAATTTCCCTAACGCAATGCTACTATGCATCACTTCTGCTTGAAATACCGTAGCATTTCTACTTCGGCGCACTTGGATCATTGTCTTTTCTTTGAGCCCGCATATTCCGACTCTTACACCTTTTTCTGTTTTAGAGCCGTCAGCCTACCATATATTTTCTGACTGGACGGGTCGATTATTATTCCACTCCTCCCTATCTAGTATGACTATTTTATATTTCTTATCAAAATTGAATTTTTGAGCCATGCCATCATTCGGTTTTCCTGTATTGGTATCTACCTGGAGTTCTTCTATCAACTTATGATCAGCGCCGTGGACTAGGTTTATAGGTATTTGGTTTTGTATTAGTCT
This sequence comes from Melolontha melolontha, assembly GCA_935421215.2. Classification (NCBI taxonomy): domain Eukaryota; kingdom Metazoa; phylum Arthropoda; class Insecta; order Coleoptera; family Scarabaeidae; genus Melolontha; species Melolontha melolontha. The sequence goes on along the minus strand of OW285241.1, from coordinate 63,087,011 downwards.
ATAAGCTACTGACCTTGTTTATCCTTCTATATCAATATCTAGAGGTTGTAGATTTAGTATCACCTCCAACGCAGCTGTAGGAGTTGTTCTCATGGCATCTGTGATACTTAGATATGCCAGCCCTTGTATACCATTTAACCGTCTACTAACTCTTCTTGCTTCGTTTTTTGCCACTATGCGTCTGATCCATAGCTTGTCATGGATCGAATAACTCTTCTGTATAACCATAAAGTCATTTTGGGACTAAGTCCCCAATTTTTCAAACACATTCGCCTACACGTGCCAAGGTTGATTTATTTTATAAATAAGTATTATAAATATATTCGAGGGCTGATCCCTTTGCTCCGCCTCTGCCCCATTTATAAACCAAACCAACAATTTATCTTCACGCCACATTGTAACCTGGTATCTCTAGACTAACGCTAGAAACTTACAAGTTTAAACGCCTGTTAAAGCGTGCCTACAGTAGACGCCTGAGGTCGAGAGAGATGTGTGATATGTGGATATCAGTATCAAAATGGATCGTGTCGAGCAACGAGCGGTGATTAAATACTTACGTTTAAAAGAAATGAGCCCAATTCAAATTCATCAAGATTTTATGGATATGTTAGGGGAATCTGCAGTATTATATAATATAGTTAAAAGGTAGTGTCGTGAGTTTAAATATGGTAGACAGTCGTACATGCCGGTGGAGCGCCCATAACCGCCACTATCCAAGAAACTATTAAAAAGGTTCATGATCTCATGCTGCAAGATCGACATGTGACTATTAAACAAATAGTTGAAGATACTGGTCTCTTATACCATGTAGTATATAATACCATTAAGCAGAAGCAAACTCGAAGACATTTGCAATCGTCTTTTAACGCGGTATAGACAGGACAATTAAATTTTATGGCTATAGATGAATCCTGAATCCATCATTATGATGTAGAGACCAAAATACAAAGTAGGGAGTAGACACATCGAGGTTCATCACTGCCGAAAAAATTCAAGATGGAACCTTCAGCAGGGAATGTAATGCTGTCAGTATTTTGGGATGCTGAAGGCGTAATTTTAGTAGATTTCGTGCTGAAGGGGGACACAATTACAGGTGCTTATTATACCAATTTAATTCCCAAATTATGTGACTTGATAAAAGGAAAACGTCGGGTGAGGTTGCGCGAAGGTGTTCTCTTGCTTCAGTATAACGCACCCAGTTACAAGTTCGCCATTGCAACAGCTGCAATAGCTCAAGCAGGCCTCGAATTAGTTGAGCATCCGCCATATTCGCCTGATTTGGCCCCAGCGATTACTGACTGTTTTCAAAACTTAAAAAACACTTGCGTGGCAAACGATTTCCGTCAGATAATGATGTTATAGGTGCGGTATCAGTGGTTTGCAGAGGTTGAACAATATTTTTTTCGAGAAGCATCAGAAATACTAGAACATCCATTGGAAAAATGTGTTAACGTTAATGGAGACTATGTTAACAATAAAAGTAAGATATTTGCCAATTTTTTATTGTGAGTGGATCAGGGGTGGAGCAAAGGGATTCACTTCCATATAAACATATTTATTATATTAATAAAGTAGTTAGTTATTAACTCTTAGAACGAATTTTTACTAAAATTCAGCGACTTAAACCGACTTTGCTTTTTGATTTTTCTACCACTTTGACATAAGTAATTAATATATTTGTCATAAATTTCCACAACTAAGTCTTTTATCGAAAGCACGGATAATTAACAAAGCAGAAGATGGTTGGTCTATACGAAGAATTGCAGAATTGTATAATACTAATCCCTGTCCACATAACCAATGCGAACAAACTTCGGCTGTCTGACAACAGGCAGCGCTGAATTTACTTCTACGCTCGGTCTGGATAATTTCTGTGATATGGCGATGTGGTTCTTTTTTGTGAATGTACTGAAGATATCCTTTCTCCAGCAGGGGCGTATCGATGAGCCTGTAGAAAGGCGAAATACGTATCTGCGTCTCTGGGGAGGAATATGTTCGGACACGTTCACAAAAAATATTAATAATGAACCTGTATTTGTGTTCTTCACACCAGATTTTTAATAATATTTTATATTATTAAAAATACCTTTGTATTATACAAAACTGGTGGGGTTTTACCCACCCATGTATGTTTCAATTAGTTTGATACATATTGAAATATCTGTTTTGTTAAACGAAATGTTGCCTTAAATTCATCATTTGAATACATTTCGAATGGATCGGCCCTTTCGCGAAACACCATTGGCAGAAGGCAACGTCGTAGACGTTGACGACATTCATACGGTTGATTTTCGTTGTGTGTTAATTCAGATACCTCTGAGGTTGTATTGCTATAATTTCAATTTTATCTGAAGATGTTTTACATATTATGTTCTTTTTTAAATAAACGCAATAAACTGCTTAATTCATATTGTTAATCTCTCAGAAATTTTGTGTTAAATAATATTTCCACATTAATTTGCGCGCAGTGTATTTACTTAATAAATCAAGTAAGTCTATACTTGTAAATTGCATCAAAAGTCAACTAAGGGGAACATCATTACATAAGGTTAAAAAAGTTGTCCTACTTTTTATTTTCGTCAACTGCACGTACGTTATTTAAGTATAATGTTAGTTGTCTAAATACGTATCAATAACTAGAAGCTATATTGTTATATGAGTTACTTTAAATTCACTTTTAGTGTATAATGTTACTTACTTTTGAACATACTCTGTGTATAAATTGTTATTCCACCATTATCAAAATCAAAATAAATAATACATCGTAATTTATAAGTAATATACATTACTAATAACAAATATCATCCTGTTATCTATTTAAATAGAATACATATAGCTAATTTTAGATTTTTTGTCTTCGTAAATACATTTTCAATATAAAATATTTAAGCAATTAATCATTATATAATCGCCTTTTGAACTTCAATTGGCATTATGAAATAAATTTTCACGTTTTAAATTCAAGTAATATGCTAATATTACTTGAATTTAATATTGAGAATTATTGTGAAAATTTTGAACAATGCCTAACTACGGCGATATCCAGCTTAACCATTAATACTACGGATGTTCTGAAAATTTTTAGTTGTGGGTCATGAATCCGGACAAAAGCAAAAATGTTCGCCTTAGTTATCAGTCGATTCTTTTGACAGATTTAGTTGCAATTTTGCAAGATTAAAGTTAAAGCATATAGAAAAATTATTTTTTTATTGTTGTAAGTCATATGTTCTTCAATAAGCAACAAGGAAATTTAGTGGAATGTTTTTCGAGTTATAAGTTTTTACGATTTCAAACGAAGTTTATCATAAAACCAAGCTCATTAAATTTTAGTGTCAGTTTTTGGCGACAGGAGTTCTTCAATAGCTTCAGTTAGTTACGTGTTTCCTGAATTTATACATGGAAGGTGTACATTAGAATATGAACCAAATTCTAGATGACCTGCAGTAGCTGTTTGTGCTAAAATCATTATCGCTCCGGAAAAGCTAATTAACACTAAGATGCATAAACCGGGCCTATCAGCCTCAGGGTAATATTTTATTGGTTATAATTTATATTAAATATTCTTAAATTAAGCCAATGCTCTGGTATAGTCTAAACAAGTAATTCATTAAATTATTTCTCAGGTCATACAATTTTTATTTATTTTTTTAATTAAAAATAATTTTTTATTATCATTATCCCGCATTTACATAAACCAAGGCCTGCGAGACCTACAAGCAAGTTTTAAAGTAAACTAATCTGCATGTTCGTACAAGTTGTAACCTGAATTATTACAGAAATTATAAATACCCATGCGGCATACTTTGTCATTCAGTTGAATCACAAGTTGCATTGAGTAAAGTTGTAGTACAAAAGCAATAACGGCATCGAAAAAGTGTGTACAAAGCGTAAAGTTTAGTGATCCGAAGTTCTAGAAAACGGGGCAAATGAGTGCGATGATCCACCTTCTCGAGAAAGTGATGTTTCAGAAATAGAAAATGGACTTGATTTCGAAGCAAATTGTGACGAGTTCTCTGTATCCAGTAGCGATGACGATTGTGAAAACACTACTGCAGAAAATATTAGTGATAATGATAATCGAAACCCAAATATTGCATCTGCAAGTTTTTATATTTCTCCAAAGAGCCTGGAGTGGAGAACCTAAAAATACAATTCAACCACATAATATTATTCGGCGTGGACTTGCCTTGACAAAAACATATAGCTGCTGCACCAAGAGAAGCTTTTCAGTTATTTGCGACTGAAGTTATTACGCAGGAAATTGTGCACTGTGTCAACCTAGAAGCAAGACGTTTTTACAATGGAAAATAAAAAACATGAGCTGATGTAACTATTGATGAACACTATGCATTTTTGGATTATTTGTTTATGCTGGAGTTGACAGAAACTGAGATGTTCCTGCAAGGGAACTTTTTTCTGATGAGTTTGGCAATCTCATATATCAGCCACGATGTCCAAATTTCGATTTGAAGAAATATGAAGATTTATTAGATTTGGCGATAAAGAAACTCGGGAAACATATTTAGAAATCGATAAATTAGCTTTCGGATTGGCTCGGCCTTTACTTGATGTAAATCGATTTTCATCATGAAATGAAACAAACAATGAATGTGTTTAGATTTACACTATATTTAGAAAACCACAATAGCTGTTTCTTTAGTTGAAAATATTACATTAACTAACTTAAAGTTAATGTAAAATCTCCACCTGAGGAAGCTACTTCATAGCGAAATAGCTGTTTGGTTTTTTAAACATAGTGTAAACCTAAACACATTAATTGTTTGTTCCATTTCAAGATAAATTAGCACTGGTATCTTACATCTGGGATCTGTTTATTCAACAATGCAAAACCTGCATCATACCAAACACTAATATAACAATTGACGAACAACTTGTTAGCTTCTGAGACAGATACCGATTCGTTCAGTATATGCCAAGTAAGCCGGCAAAATATGGCTTGAAAGTTTTTTGGATGTGTGAATCTAAATCTGGCTTTGCTTTTGGTGGTTTAGTTTATATTGGCCGCCACCCTGTGAACCCTACATATAATAAGAAATAGTGCAAATATTAGTACGTAGTATTCATAATTCTGGTCTAAATCTGACAATTGACAATTTTTTTCCAAGTGTTCCATTGGCAGAGTACCTTTTGGGAAAAGATATTACTCTTGTTGGTATGCTTCAATAAAATAAAATCCAGAGTTGATGTTATGGATCAAATGGTATCGACATACACAGGTAAAAGGCAAAGTAAGCGATGGTCTATGACGCTTTTCTTCAATATAATTGACGTGGCTGTACTAAATGCGTTTATTGTTTTTACCAAAAAATATTTAAATTATAACGCCAGTGTCACTCACAAACGCAAAATCTTTCTAAAAGATTTAGCAAAGGAACTGGTGATATCCTGTATGGCAAGAATATTGACTAACTCTAACACACAACGTAGCGTTGTGAGCGTATGAAAAAAATTATTGATATATCTGATCCACCTACAGCTCAAACAACTAAAACAATCACGAGAAAAGATGCTCAGAGTGTTCTTCAAAAATAGATCACAAAAACAAAATTGTATGTGCTAATTGCAAAAATAATATACGAGTATGTGATAAACAGTGTAAGAATTTGCACTACATACTTTTTATTATAATCTAGAAAGAATTTTGTTATATAAATGTGGATTTTTTCACTTTTTTTTGAATCACGGATTGTAAGACGGTGAGAACTATTATTTTTTAATATATTATGTTAAACACACATGTACGTTTTTGGATATTTTATTTACCTAAATGATCTTGTAATAATGAAACAATGTGTATGTGAGATATGTTTTCTTGTTGAAAGTGAATGCAGAACTACTTTTCTTACAAAAGAAATGGTTTAGGTTCACTCAGCGTTTTCCAGGAGACCCCAAGGTGGCGAACGGCAATAAAATTAAGGTAATAAAAACGACGAAATGACGAAACATATTACGGGTCAAATCGAAAAAACCCTGAACTTATTTGGTTAGCAACTAATCTATGAACATATGACAATAAGATACCTATACAGCAACGGTACAGCAATAAATGTACACGTAATTTTGCTTGTAATAGCATACGAAAATTCAAAGTACTTTACAATTATAAACTAAGATGTGATATTTACCTAATAACTCTTTGACAATTGAAAATATTAATTTAATGCATTTACAAACAGAGATAAAAAATAAATTCTCTACAAATGAAAATAATGGCTTTCTCTCAGGTTTTTCCAAAGTATTAAATATATTTCTAATTCTAGACGTATGAATAATTTATTGCGGCAATGACAAAATAAAGATAAACCAACTGTAACAAATACAAATAATGAAATAAAATGTATGCTTATTATAATCCGAACAATAGTAACTATGTATTTGTTTTTTGTGAAATGATCTCTTGAATGTAGCTTTATTAATATTTTTATATTATTAAAAATGTTTTTGTTTTGTACAAAAGCTGGTGAAGATTTACCGAATCAAGTATGTTTCAAATTATGTTTTGAAAATTTCATCAAAAATTGACATTTTCGTTAAATTTTCAATTGACAAAGTAAACTTTTTTGTCACCTAGCTGCAAAATACTTTTACTCACGATCAGTTAGTAAACTGAACATTTTGTACCTTCAAACCGGTTAGAAAACACGCTATTACATGCCGAAGTAGGTACTTTACCGGCTAGCAGCTTATGTCACTTTCTGGGCTAGGTAATGTAGTTTTAGTATTTATGAAACGTAAGTGTCGTTTAAATAAATAAATATCAATATTAATTGTTACGTTACCTAGCAACAATACCTATCAAAAGCATTTGTCAAAATGCCCTGAAATTGAATACTCTTATATTTTTGAAATTTAGTGATCTAGTAGTTTATACAGGATCCGGCAAAACAAGGCACTGAAGAAAAGAGGGTGCTTAGTGTATTTAGCTGGTAGCGCGCGCTTCGCCATTTCAGTTGTCGTCATCAATTGGACGAGTGACCATCGTGCCTTCGTTATCGAAACATTTATGAAAAATAACGAATCTGTGATTACTACGCAACAAACTTTTCGTACTCACTTCGCGCTGGGTAGACATGCTCCGGTTTCAGATAGCAAAACAATACTGTTCTGGGTTTCAAACTTTAGAGCCTCAGGTTCAGCCTTAAAAATAAAATCAACTGGTAGATCCAAAAGTGCTCGGACACCTGCAAATATTGCAGCTGTAAAAGAAGCAGTGGAAGGATCACCTGCCCGTTCAACTGCTAAACATGCCGCTGCCTTGCGTTTGTCAGATCGTTCTGTGCGAAGAATTTTACACTCAGACCTGCTGTTCCACCTATACAAAATGATGATTGTGCAAAAATTTAGTGAACGAGACCGGGAAAATGCCAACGCTATTCTTCAAAACGTTCCACAAAATGCGCTTTTTATAACGAGTGACGAAGCTCATTTCAATTTATGCGGCTGTGTGAACAAGCAGAATTTTCGCTACTGGGCACGAGAAAATCCACAGAAAATCCATGAAAGGCCACTTCACGGCCCACGTTTTACCCTTTGGTGTGTTGGATGATTTGGCGTTTGGATTCCTATTTTTTTTGAAAAGGGAGGCGTTACGGTTACCGTAACTGCCGATCGATATATCGACATGCTACGCAATTTTTTGGAACCAAGACTTAGAGAACTTGGACATCCGGACGTATGGTTCCAACAGGATGGAGCTACGGCTCATACGGCAAGAAAGTCCATGGACGTTGTAAGAGAAATGTTTCCAGGACTCGTAATCGCGTTACGTGGAGACAGTGAGTAACCTGCGCGTTCGCCCGATATTGCCCCTTGCGATTATTTCCTTTCGGGTTACCTGAAAGCGGAGGTCTTTGAACACCATCCCCGAACCATTGACGAATTAAAAGCAGAAATACGCCAAGAAATTGCAGGAATCTCACCTCAAATGATGTGGACCTTGGACTGTAATTTTCAAAACTTAATGAAAACAAATGGCACAGTATACATTTCCATTTAATAAAAATAAATTCCAAATAGCATTTACAATGGCGTTTTTATTAATGATTAAAATATAGGAGATCATTTTCCGGACCCTGTATAATAAATAATTACTAACATATCGTGAGTAAAGCAGTATATAAACCTCGACGGAAAGATTCATTCCTGTCTCAAGATTAACTTAATTTTCTAATCTCTTAACGGTAATGAACCACTTTCCGCCTCGGTATGTAATACAGTATTATGTTCTAGAACACCAAAGTCTTTTTATTCTAGAACATAAAACAAATGTCAAAGTAGTGTGTCTTTTTTCGAAACTTATTTATGATTTCATTATAATATAACATTTCACTACAAAACAGTATCTATTATAAACAGGACGATTAAATTTGTTTTGCACTACATGTTAATTGAAAGTGCCGATATCGCGTGAGTTAAATTTATGCCAGATCCAGTGTTGTCAGTTCTGGGTGTTCAATGAGGCTGCTGCTGTAATTATTTAAATTTACTGCGCACGTTGTATCATTGGCAAGTTCCGTAGGCTCAGCTGAAGATGGTAACAATTTATTTGCGATTGAAATTTTATTTTATATAGAATCATCTTTATGTCTCCGCTACCGTACTAGAACGCCACCTCCATTATCATTTGACAATATTTATTGTTTATTATGTTGCTATCGTCTTGATTCAAACACGGTTCAAACGATTTCAAATATAAATTAAATTATTGTGCACAACACAATTGTCTTATTTTATTGCATTTTTCGAAAAATATTGTTTGTATCTCTAATACGAAATGCTTTTGCGTTCTCTAATTGATAAATAACTTCTTGAACGCAAAAGTACCATTTCGCGTTCTAGATACAAAAATAACTATTGTTACATATCCATTTGAGATTTATTTATTTATATACTGTAACTCATTTTAGTTCATTTTTAGAAATATTTTGAAAAAGTGTTCTGCTAATTCTAAATTATTATTATTTTACACAGACATCTGCGTGTTTATTATATCATGACAACATACCTCCACAATACAGCATCAAAAGCAATAATATTTTTTGCACAAATCCGGGATCTAACTGCTCACTCATCTACCATACAGTTCAAATCTTGCCTTCAATTATTTCCATTTGTTATCGTTGATTAGAAGTTGGATGCCAATACGGCGGTTCTTGAATTTCTGTGACATTTTGATGACTGGCCATAAGAAGAGCTTTCTATTTGTTTCGAGAAGTGGTTACAATGAACGAAGAAGTGAATCTTATATAAAAAATAATACAATTATTTCTCTTTTAAACCCCGTAATTCTTTATAAATAAAAATTTTCAGAACGACCCTCGTATTTTTTCGTTTTGTGCATTCTATCCTACTTACGAGGCACGTCATAAACTTGCGTCATAATTGTGTAACAAGTGTTTTTATTAACGATTAAAATATAGGAGTGCAGTGAGTGCACACACACAATGTTGCTAAGTTTTATTTACATTTATCCACTGAATGTTTATGTAGGTTATGGTCGATAAATTTAAGTGACAGAAAACAATATCAAAAGAGCAACATGCACAATAGGTCTTTGACTTTGCCTAAAAGGTGTAGCACCGTACTGCACTCATCAGATTTCATTCCTTTGCATAGAATCAACACTTTATTGCTACACTTTTGCTTTTCCTTTGCATGGTGTAAATTAAACCAGTGCTGCACCGTGCAGTTTATCTGCACTTGGGTAATGACAGGAGTGAATTACACCACACTGAAGTTTCAAATGTGTCAATTGTAATTTTTGAATATATTTATTTGTTTCTGATAATCTGTTTTGTAATTCCTTTCCTAAATTTCTTGTGATTTCTTGTATACGTATTTAAAATAAAATGGGTGCAGAAAAATCAATGACAATATTGGAAGCAGATATAGATGAATTAGATAATATTTCGAATAAAATAAAAGAGTCAAGTAGGGAAGAAGATGATATAATGGACAATATTATTATTTAACAAGTTCATAACTTCAATGTAATCATATTTACTTTGAATTACAAAACCAATATTTGGCATTTTGAGCAATTAATATTTATAATTTACCGCGAAGATTAAGAAAAATATTTAGGTACTATTTAGAATTAGGTTTTGGTTGCGTCATGATATGTCATTTTATTGATTTTGTGGAGGCTATGCATACTGACGTTTACACTGAAATCCGTAAAAGTATATTCCTTTATATTTCTGTATTGTTGCAGCACTCTGTGTAGCAGCTGACTAGAAAGTGTAGTGCAAACTGCACCTAGCTGCGCTACCCTGAAAAACAAAGGAAACGACCTAATCACAATTGGAGAATATTGTGAAGAGGCGGTAACATAATATACCTTAAATGCCGCAATAACAGGTCCCTGATGTCAGTGACATCACATTTACGTTACTGCACCTGATATTATAGACTATGACATGCCTCGTCTGGAATTGTAAATAGACAAAACCAACCTTTTATTGTTTTTTGTTCTATATATCGTATTATTTTGTTTCTTATTCTCTTCTTTATTAACAGTTTTACACCATTCACTCATATTTACAAGTTACTTCATACGTCGATTTCCTTTTTGTAAGTTTATTAGTTAATATTGAATTTAATATATTTTAATATTTCTTCCATTTGTGTTCCATCAGTATATATGTACTTTCGAAAACCTTGCTTGGCTGAAACATATTCGCAAATGAATCAAAAAACATTTCTCGTGAAATCGTAACTTCCTAGTGATTAACAATTAGAAAACTTGAATCATTCCGTCAATTACGTGTAAGTAGTGTAAGTAAGCATTCCCACCAGATTTTAAAATGCATTTCTTTGGATTCTCTTTTGAAAAAAAAACATATTCTGCGCATTATAAATGAAGAATAGAAACATCTTGTCCCAGAGCTACATGAATATGCAGAAAACTTAATTTCAGAACAACAATTTTAGGATTATCTTGCGCTCTTTTCTCAAAACTTTAAATGCACGCTTATAAACTTCAAAGGCGACAGGAAACGAATTATATATCAAAATAATTTCCATCTACTTGAACACACTTTCGCCAACAATTTGCAAGCTCATAACCTCTCTTCCTCATTAAGAAAATGTTTTCACTTTAAAAAGAAGTCTAAATGGTTAAAGAAAGGGTAATCTGTTAGAGATGCAGTTTGTTAGATGTTATTGAGTTTCATGGTTTAAATCGTCAAGTTTCGAAACTATGGGGACTTATATTAACGTTTAAAAATAATTTTAATTTATTGTGCATTTACCGAATGCATTAACAGTGCCCATTTGCTGTTATAGTTTTACAGGACTGGATAAGAACAAAAAATGAATTATACTTTATATTGTGTGTACTCCATCGAATTCTGTCTGAAGTGGACATTTAAGGAATACATTCATTTAACCATTGTAGTACAGCGAAATTTAACAGTTTCAGCATTTTAAGTGATAATAGTCTTAGTTTCATATGAATATAACATACTTTGTAGGTGAGTCTTAAATAAACTCTTGGACAAAATTAACAACCACAATTTTTTTCTTTTAATTTATTTTTTAAATATCGATAACTTTTAGTTTAATAATTGTACTAGGAGTTAATTTTTGCAATTTCTTGATATTTTAAGCAAATGCAAGTGCATAATTGTAAATTATGCACTTTCACAAAAAAAAAATAATTGTAATCTATTCTAAACTGCTTATTAAGACAAGTTATTTTTAACCAGAAGTTTCTTTTATCAAGTATCAGGAGTATCAGCTTTGTATGATGAGTAATACTCCATGCGTTATGTCGCTAATTTTATAGAAAAAAATCATGCTAGCGTAAGTCGCATTCTTAAGTGAAATAACGAGACAGGATCTCAGTTTCGAAGATTCAATTTTAGTTAAATTTTACAAATATTTTGTATTTTATCCAGTAAATGAAAGTGTTCTGTTGGGTAAATAAATGCTATTATTATTATTATTATTTCCTTCTCTCACAAGAACTCCGATTTTGTTCTTGGTTGCCAGTATGTTAAGCCATCGGCTCATTTGAATAAGATGATGCTATAATGCCATAATGTTAACATACTGCTACCTGCGGCGCGAAGGCGAAGGCGTCCAGAAGATGACCGAAAACAGATCGAAACTGGTAGTCGTATCACGCAAATTTTATGGGAGCTTCTATTTATTGTATGCCGTTAGTCAATGGAGACAGCGTGGGTGAAACGTACATGAAAAGTGTTATTCAGTTATAACTTGTACAAAAAAAAAAATATTCATCCTGTATATAATGTCAGCCGGTATATTAAAAATATGCCAAAACTTACCAAAACAAAAAGAAAAAGGGTGATTTTATAAAAACACTAAGCATACTATATCATGAGAGCAAATAAAAATAAATATTTCAATATATATTAAATTAGGAAGAAAAACAAAATTACGAAATTAGTCTAGATTACAAAATTTAATCAATTAAGCCTTTTCTAGGGATCCTTAGTAAAAACTGTACACAGTAATACAATCAGTTAAACACATAATAATTTTCATACGCGTAATTCGAAATTTTAAATGAAATATATTTTCCTGTAATTTAATATCTATATATAGTAAGTGCATCTGCACCAAGAACATACAATTTTTTTTGCAATTTTCGCAAAATGTTCACACGCAGCTGGCGTGGAAGAAAAAGTTAGTTTTTAGTATGACAAGAGGTTTTACTTAAAAATATATTTATGTACCAATATGAATAGAAATTTAAAATAAATTCAAATACAGAAAAAAAATGATATATTACGTTAAAATTATTAACCACCAAAACTGAAATATAAATCGAAATTTCAATTCGTAATTAGATTTCAAATATCTTGGAAAATATATGTTACACAATTCCTCCAATGGAGATTGAATATTTAAATTCGATACGTTAATTAAAATTTTAAATTGAACAGGTAATTTATTATTAAATCAACACTTAATCAATTATGAATATTAATGCATTAGTGCTAGATATGACAAATATAGCAGCAATTAAGAAACTCATACGAGTTCATTTGTTTCTTCGCCTCAATCAGTGGAAATTTGCCCACAGGTGTGTATTTACATGCGTAAATACCCACCCCACAATAAAACTATCCCTGTCAAATAGACGACGAAAATAAGCAAAGTTTAGCGGCCTCTATTGTCCATTGTAACTTCCATTTCCGGCTGATTATACAAAACTCCTTTATTCCACTCTATATTTCATAACGGATTTGTTACTTCATCAGGAGTGTAATTGAGAGTTAAAATTTAGCAAACACAGGTACTAAACATGTTAAAATTCATCAAATTTAAAACATCAAATCAATATGCTGTTAGTTTATCGTCAACCTTTTAAAAACAAATATGTCATATTGTCATAAATTGGCGTACTAACTATACATGGCGTCTAAAATCCTAGAACGAAAATGTTGTACCACGCTTTATATCTCTACACGAGGTTCCTAAAGTTCAAACTTTCAGTCTTTCAGTAAAGATTTTAAGCGATATCTGTTGACAGAAAGAGATACAATTTTGAATAAAGAAGTATTATTATTATTTTTTCTTTTTGATTTTAAAGTTTGCTTTTAATATTTGCTTATTAACTTATTTTGACGAAAAACACATCCGCCATGTAAAACAATAAGTAGCCACAAGTAGGTAGCCTAATGTTGTTCCAGTCAAATGCATTACTACTATCAAATTTTGATATTTGTACCTACTTATTTAATTCCTTATCTCGTATCCCGGCTTTTTCGTGTTTATTTGTACAGTTTCGATTAGTTTTCGTAATTTCGTGTTTATTTGTTGTTTTGTTTGCACTGATTTTTACGTTCAATAAATATGCCAATATGTACATGACATACGGTTTGTCGTGGAAATACTTGCATGGCAGAACGGGAATATCGAGTGCGTTTTACAAACAGGAGGTATCCAAGTAAAAATGTACTTCGAAGGCTGGGCCAACGTCTTCGTGAAATAGGTTCGTTTATTCCAAGAAATGCGAACGCTGATCGACCACGGCAAAGGCGTACCGTGCATCTAGAAGAGCAAATTCTAGCCACAATATAGGAAGATCCCTCTGCGAGTACCCGTCAATTAGCTTCTACAATAGACTGTTCATTTGGTTCTACGAGAAAACTTACTTCATCAATACCATGTTTCTAAAGTTCGGCCCTTCTACGGAAATGATAACCTATTTCGAATAAATTTGTGCCATACAATCTTACGAAGAAGGTGGTTTCATAAGACGTATTCTTTGAAGTGAATGTTTACCAGAGATTGTGTATTTAATACTCATAACTTTCATCATCGGACAGATGAAAATCCACATGAATTTCGCGAATACGGTTACCAAAGAAGGTTTTCCGTTAACGTTTGGCTGTGTATAATAAACAACATGGTAGTTGGACCAATTTATTTACCAAATTCTCTAGGTGCCGGCGAATATTTAAATGTTTTAGAACAAGTTATTGATGAGATACCGCTGACCATATGACATAATAGGATTCTCATGCACAATGAAGCCCCTGCGCACTTTGCTCGTAATGTAAAAAACTTGGATGAATACTTTCAAAACAGATGAATTGTAAACTCATTTATATATATATATATATATATATAAATATAATATTTTCGTGACCTTGGTATGATAAGGTAAACTTAATAAGTCGGCGATTAAAGGTCTGGTTCATTAATTCAAAGTACATATATTCAAAACAACCCTACATGCTTCGGCAATGATGCCTTTGTCAAGGGAATAAAAAAATATATTAAAATTTATATTTATATTTTTTATTCCCTTGACAAAGGCATCATTGCCGAAACATGTAGGGTTGTTTTGAATATATGTACTTTGAAGTAATGAACCAGACCTTTAATCGCCGACTTATTAAGTTTACCTTATATATATATATATATATATATATATATATATATACTCGTACATATATATATACAAATAGGATGTTCATGAAATAAAGAGACAACGTATAATAAATAGAAAGATGTAATTATATAGAACATAAATCTAAAATATTGTGAGTCAATTATGACGCCAACCCTGAAATTAAAAACTGCACTACGTGACGGCTACGAGTTCAAAATATTCAGAATGTGTATAAACAATAAATAAATGATTGATGATGAATAGGGTTGCAATCGATCGAATCGACGCGACTACGTCATGCGTCATGATTCATGATCATGATTGCCCCCTTACCCCTCTCCCCTCCCCGCTCACTTTCCCCCGCCGCTGCTGCCGCTATGGATAAAAACCAAAGGTTTTAGATAACTTACCTTTCTCTCGCTTCGAATGCAAATTAGTTTGAAAGGTCACCCACAGCGGCAGCGGCTTTTTTTTATTTAAAAGCGCATGTTATTATGTAAATATTTAAATGTCATTTCATTATCCTTGGCATAAGTATTTAGGTCCGGGAAATAAATTAACAGAAGGTGCGCCAATTGACTTTGACGATTTTCTTGCGTATTTGCATGATATTGAATATGAGAAAAATAATATACACGGTAGTGATAAACATTTTGCAAGTGACTTTTTAACTGATTTTTTAAATAAAAATAATCCACATTCTTTATTTGGATTTCTTGGTTTAAGTGGAAAATATTTATTTGAAGAGAAGTTTGGGCAAGTGTATCCAATGCCCCCCCAAAAAAATAGATACGGTAAAACAACAGGGGAATTAACTCTAGGCCAAAGCAATACGCAGTTAGACAAAGGCAATTAGGAAGAGATTATCAATTAGCGAGACAAAGAGGATTTACTGGTAATTGGCACGATTGGTTAAGATCACAAGGAAATAGAACAATAGGTGTTCCTCCTATAGAAGCAGTAACGCCAAGTAGACCAACTGCTAATCAAGTTAGACGACCTCCAAGAGCTGGAACATCAAGAGACGATTTTGGTGACTTTGAGGGAGAGGAAGCAGTACAAGAAGATCCTTCTGATATTATACAAGATATTGGTAATATATTTGAAGAAGGTATGCATATGGAACAAGATGTCATTGAGCCATCAGCCGATCCTCATAGTAGTAGTGGTGGTGGGGGTGTTAGTAATGCTATCGGTAATATTGAAACTGCTACAAAATATTTAAGTCTTCCAAGGTCAGTTGGAATGAAAGATGTTACTTTAACGTTTAAAAAATCCAGAATATTCTATACCTATGGTTATGCGTTTCAACAAATAACAACTAAAAAAACATTTATTTATGTATGTATACATACGTAACAGCTGGGTAAGATTTACAATAACAAAACTATTCTTTTTGTTATTGTCCATCAACTTTAAGATATCGGCCTTATAATAAAGTCGATCGCAAAGTGGCGATCAGTTACTACTCACGGAAACTGTTGCCGGTGTGCCTCTCTTAGCTGTCAGATCTCCTGAGATGCTTTTTCAGAATGCAAAATACAAGATTGTGTATATTTAGTACCGACACCAACCATTCTGTGTCCTTCTCGTACACTGACGATAAATAGAATGAGTTCGAAACACACGCCTGTACGCAGAAATAACCAATGTGAAATAAGTATGCGTTGTGTATGTTCATCTGTAGATATACAGACATGTTTTTAATATTTTTATTTTACTGTAAATTACTACGCCTTTAAATAAAACCTAAACAACTACGAAACAAGTAAATCTAAATATAAACTGTAGGTTGTGCCGTCTTGATGGAACTACCTGTCTGAGATATCTGTATTATTCATTATTCATTATTCATTTGCATGTACACAAGAGAATTATATAATTGCATATCTTTTCAAATAAATGTTAAACATAGCCTAATAAATGCATCTAGGCATCTCCTTAACTTAATATTTATCAGAGAAGATCAAGAATTAATGATCCGATATCGATTTGGCCTATCTTAATTTTTCGAATATCCAGATATTATAAACCTATATATAAACCTACCTACGTCGTACACAAATTCTGAAATTATGGCGGTATTTTAAGTTTAATATCTTCATTTAATGAGTAAATATTCCACATGCAACGGATTACTAAGGAAAGACCGGTAAGGAAAGTGTGGGAAGCAAAAATTCAAAGAAATAGAAAGAAAGGCAGACCTCGGATGTCATGGGAAGGAGTAATAGCGAAAATACTCAAGAAGGTGGATACATCATGGACGCAAGCAAGAATATTGGCTAGAGACAGAAGAGAATGGAGAAAATTCGTACAAGCATATTAATAAAAAGATTTTAGTATACATCACCCTACATGTGATGTTACATGCCCTGTTACATGGTAACAGGGCTTAGATTATATATATATGATCAATTTTAAGATTTTTTATTAAAAATGCTTCAACTCATTTATTATCGGATTTAAAAAAATTTTAAAAAACAGTATCGAAATGAGCTTCATTTCGACACACTTTTTTTAATTTTTCCATGTTGCATTGTACAGAAGTATAGTATATTAAAAATAAAGTTTCATAAGGCACCATTTTGCTGCATGATTTTAGTTTAGAAAACGAGCCACGATAGTGGCAAGTTTTCTAAAGAACGAGTGCGACAAAACGTCTTATGAAACGAGTTTTTTATACTATTTTTTCTATTTTGCATTTACATTAATAAATTCAAATTATTTAATTTGAAAGTTCAGTTTTCTTTTATATAAATTATGCAGCTGCCCCCCCCCCCCTCTCAAAGTGTTGAAAAAGCCAACATTCTTTCCACTTGACCCAAAAAAATAAACACGCCCCACCGAAAACAGTTCATCTGCTAATACAAAAAGTTTAGTTTTATTTAGAAATGCAAAATAAATACGTCGCAATATATTAATTAACACCAAAAATATTTAATGTAAGTAGATTTATTATATCATCTTTAACCTTTTTTAACATTTAAATAAATTTTAGGTTTTGAAGAAGGTACTATGTATAGTACCGAAACGTCAAATTAAATATTGCTTTAATTACCCGGCCGCTACTCCCAAAAAAACATTACTTTTATCTCGTATATATATATATATATATATATATATATATAATAACTTCGTGACCTTGGTATGATATGGTAAACCTAATCAGTAGGCGATTAAAGGTCTGTATATTACTTCAAAATATATGTATTTAAAAAACTCTACATGTTTCGGCTGTGTACGCCTTTATCAAGGGAATACAAAATATGAATGATAGGATATAAATGTCATTTATATCCTGTCATTCATATTTTGTATTCTCTTGAAAAAGGCGTATACAGCCGAAACATGTAGAGTTTTTTAAATACATATATTTTGAAGTAATATACAGACCTTTAATCGCCTACTGATTAAGTTTACCATATCATACCAAGGTCACGAAGTTATTATATATATATATATATATATATATTGTAATATTACTAGAAGCGTGTTAATATATAAGAATGAATGAATGAATGTTATGAATGCCCCAAAACGTTGGGCTCCAAAATGTTATATGTCGAAATGTTATATGTCGATGGGCGTTAATATATAAAATGTTTATTATAGATTAATATAATGTAATATTGATATGGACATACGATTTAAATTGCCCCAAAAGTTGGGCTGACAATGTTATATTACTGTGAACGTATATTGTATACAATAATTATTTAAATTGGGCTTATTCAATACTTAACTGTTTTTTTTATCGGCTAGCTTATTTCTCTCTCAGGGTTAAGGTAGGTTCACTTCTCTCCACTGTGAATTTACTTACATAGCTTAATTACTCAGAAATGGAACAATATCTCAAGTACTTTAAAAAAAAAATGCCAAAGTAAAATATTAACAATTAACTTTATTAATAAGTAAACATCTTTAAAAGTTTCAATATTAAAAAAAAACAGTTTTCGTGACACACATATCATAAGGGAGACACACTTAGCAGTTGGTATTCTTTCAGTACAATTGCAATATGGCGTAAGACATGTGCAAATAATTGTTGATATATATTAAAATAATTTATAATAGTGAAATTGACTCAAGTTTTAATATTAAAAATAGTGAATACTAATATTTAAATAAGTTTTGAATATGAATTACAATGTTTAACATCAGTGAAAGCAATGCAAATAGTTATTGAGTGAATAAACAAAAAAGTTCTGGAAGTGTTCATAAGCAAGTTAAAAATGGCGCGTATAATATTCGTAAAAATAGCAGAAACCTGAATCTTCGGATAGCCTCTTGTGATTCCTGCGCATGTGTTCTGGAGAAGTCTTCACAGCGGGAAACTGGAGAATATTTCTGCTAATATCCCTCGGGATGATGTGAACTTTTCAATATCTCCAAGTCCGACGGCGGCTTGAACAGATGACCGATCTCGGGCGATCAAAGATGGTGTTCGATGCACGATGAAATTTTGGGCGGGTAGTTTTCGTATCGAAAACTTTAAAAATTCTTAACTCTTGAACGGTCTGGTCGGAAGATGTTAAATTTGGTCTACAGGTAGTCCGTAGGTAGGTGAAACGTTTGGTTGACTTAAAAATCTCGAGCACTGAATATTTCCGCCAAATTATTTTAATTAAGCCGGAGCACAAAAAAAGTGACCTCTCGTTGCAACTACTAATTACCGACGCCAATCTTTTCATTTGTTTTTAATTACATAACTTGCCGCAAATCGCTCCATTCTTTACTTGCATTATCTTTTTGAATATTATTAAATTAAACATTTTTACAGTGTAAAACAGTTAAAAAAATTACAATTAGATTTATAAAATAACTTTAGTTAGGTAACATATGTTGATGTGTTTTCAATCACTCTGTTAACATCTGTTTCTTTTCGGGTTATTGCACCGTTAAAATTGTGGGCGGGGCTTGATTGTTCAAATACATTTAAATATAAATACGTTAAATATGTTCGAATAAAATCGCGTTAAATATTAATTTGAAATAGAAATGAATATAAACATCACAATAAAAAAAAGAAAAAATAAGTTAATTATTTCAAGGCAAATTTGTCGTCATAATAAAGTATTTATACTTTGAATCAATTTTTCCCCTTCTTGGTATTAAATTACATAGTAAATATAAACATTACAGTTACATGTATCCTTTGTATTTTTTCAGAGAAAGAGCCCTTCTTGCAATGCCTCAGTTTCCCCCTTGATAAAAGATAGAAACTTGTTGAAAGCTTTTAATCAACTGGATAAAGGAGTATGGAAGAAATATACAAGTGCAGTATAGTGCTCTGATGATAATTAAATGAAATGTGTGTGTTCACGTTAAAAATACTTTAAATTCTATAAGTAGTTATTTATATTATTCTAGCACATTATTCCCTATTTAGTAAAAGTCATTAAATGGTTAAAGTTGTTTGTTTTTCTTCTTTCGTTAGGGTTTTTGTTTGGAAACCTTTTTAATAAATAAGTAGTCACTTTCTTCTTCCTTTTTCTTTTAATAATAATATAATTAATTTAATTAGCCTAGTTTAAATGTATACTTGTGATTAGTATAGTTAATATAGTACTTATTATTAGTTTACGGACTATAACATGTTTGGTTTGTTTGTTCTGGAAGTTATTTCGGTTTGTTATGCACGAAAAATCTTTATTTTTAAGTGTGGTAGTCTTGCAACATAGTTATGTGATATCTACCCTTAATGTAATTTGTTTCGGGTTCAAAAAGTTCGTAGGTGTTGTTACCAATGATTCTCTTAATTGTATAGGGACCTTGGTAGGCTTTCAGTAGCTTTCCCATTATTTTGTGTTTTAAATCAGTTACTCTTAATCTTTTAACTATAACTTGGTCTCCTACATTGTAAGTTTTGTACTTCTTATTTGCCGTATTTCTCTTTTTCTCCCATTTTCGCTTTCTTAGTAATAACCTTTCTCTGACTTCTTGTAAACGATTATGTAAATTTATATGCTCAGAATCAGTCCATGGTCGTTGTGGTGGTTGTCCAGTAAATAAAGTTATTGGGCAGTGATTATGCACTGTGCTAGGTGTATTGTTTATAGTAAATTCTATCTGTGGTAACAGTCTGGCCCATTTTCTGTGATTTTCGTCCAGTAATATACGTAAATATTTTATCGTTTCGCGTATATATCGCTCGGTGGGATTTCCCTGGGGGTAGCGGATTGATGTATAGACGGTGTTGATGTCGTGTGAATGTAAGAACTCCTTGTAACGATCGTTTGTGAAATAGGTAGCGTTGTCCGATAGTATTGTTTGTGGTTTTCCATAATGTGCGAAGTAGTCCACTAAAGCTTGTAAAACGGTGTTGGTATCGCATTTCTGCGTAGGTATGAGTTTGATGAACTTAGAAAATGATGAACTTAGAAAATATATCACATATTACCAAAATATGGCGATAACCTTTAGTGCTAGGGATAAGGTTTGATAGAAAATCAATTGATATTAACTCTAGTCTATCATATGCAGTTATATTATGGCTTATGTTGGTGTTAGTGAATGTTTTATCTTTGGTTATTTCGCAGAGTCGACATTGTTTTACCACGCTGTTTATTATTCGTTCGTCATTTACACAGTAGAAAGCTTCTCTGTAGAGTAACCAGCACTTTCTTGCACCTATGTGAGTATATGTTCGGTGTAAATATTCTGTTATTTCTCTGGTGTGTTGTTCGTTTGTGACGTATACAGTAGTTCTTCCTATTTGTTTTACAATGAATTGGTCTCTGATTGACATACCTTTATATTCACCTACAGTTCTTAAATGTCGTCTTATTTCATCGAAGTCTGGGCTTGATTGTGTCTGTAAGATTTTTGTTTTTGAGAAAATGCCTCTCCTTTGTAGATTTATTAAATTGATGCAAATATTATGCCTCTTTACGTCCCCCTCCTGTCTCGTAAGTGCATCGGCAGTTACCATTTCTTTTCCAGGTTTATATTTTATTATGAACTCGTACTGTAGTATTAACAAAGTCCAACGATAAATGCGACTGTTATTAAGTTTGCAGCTCATGATGTTGACTAAAGCTTTGTGGTCTGTTTCCAATACAAATGACTTTCCTATCAGGTAATATCTGAGTTTCGTTAACGCAAATACGATGGCGAGCATTTCCTTCTCGGAAATCGTGTATCGAGTCTCGCACGTTTTCAGAGTGCGTGATATAAAATAAATAGGGGTTTCTTGATCGTCCTTCATTTGTACTAGCTCTGCGGCAATTGTCTTGTGTGAAGCATCTGTTCGCACAACAAACGGTAGAGTAAAGTCTGGGTGATGTAAGCGGAGATTTTCTACAAAGTTTTCTTTTAAAGTTGTGAAGCATAATTCGCATTCAGCCGTCCAGTTCCATTTCTTCCCCTTTTTGATTAGTTCCAACAAGGGTAACGTTTTCTCGCTATAATTTGAGACAAATTTCCTATAATAGTTTAACACTCCTAAGAAACTTCTTAACGTTTTTAAATTCTTCGGTCTCGCATAATCCTGAATGATATCTAAACATGTCGGGTCTAATAAAATGTTTTTCTGATTAATCACATATCCTAGATAGTTAATCTCATGTCTAAAGAATTGACATTTCGCTAAGTTAAGTTTCATACCATGGGTTTTTAAGGTGTTAAGAATAATGTTAATATGTTGTAGGTGTTGTTCCACAGTTTCGGAAAATATAATAATGTCGTCTAGGTAATGCAAAGCGAATTCATCATATCGGTCTAGTATACGATGCAGAAAACGTATCAGAGCGGCTGGTGATGTCTTTAAACCAAATGGACATACTCTAAACTGATATACAATTCCATTTACTAAGAAACCACAGTATTTTCTGGATTCCGGTTCTAAGTTTATTAACCAAAAAGCATTCTTTAAGTCTAATTTACTATAAATTTGTTTACTTCCGCATTTCGTTAATAAGATGTCTATGTTTTGCGGCATTTCGAATTCTGGCTTAATTCGTTTGTTCAGAGCTCTCGCGTCTAAGCATATTCTTAGCGATAGGTCCTTCTTTTGAACTATTACAATGGGATTAATAAAGTATGTGTTCGATCTCTCGATGATTCCGGATTGTTCTAATCTCTCTAATTCTAAACTAACTTTCTGTTGATAGTGGTAAGGAATAGGGTAATTCTTACTTATTAATGGGCAGTCATTGTCAATATTAATTGGATGTTCATATCCTTTTGCAAAAACAATATCGTTATTAATTAAAGTGATGTTTTCGTTTAAAATGTTAATTAATTGCGGTACGACGTTTGAATACGGTATTTCCTGTTTATCAATTATATTTGTTATATCATTCTTATCATTTATAATGTCGGTTGTCTGTAAATCCTCCTTAATCTTTACCTCTTCTTCGCCCTCGTAACTATCTTGCGTTCCTAACAAATCTGGCCTAGTATTCACTCCTATATATTCATTATTTATAATATTATCATTTCCAACTCTATCAATAAACCTTTCTTCAGCTCTCCTATAGTACGGTACATTATATTCTAATAAATTATTTATTACAACTGTTAAAACTTCTCTCTTATAAGTATTATATTCTTGCACTTCCTCTACGGACAAATGTTTATTAAATGTTAAATTGTTCTTTCCAATTGATAAAATACCTTTTTCAAAATTCAATATCATTTTTAACCTGTTGATATTGTCTATACCCAATATACAGTCATATTGTAACTTTTCTATTACGTAACAGTGAATTAAATAACTGATTTCATTTATTCTTATTTCGGTGTTGAGTTGCTTTGTGACAGTGCCCATCTTCCTTCCATTCGCGGTAACTATGTCAGTACCCTTGGTTTTAACAACGTGTTGTTCGTATCCCTATATTTGTTTTGCCAGATCTTCTCTAACTAATGTAATCTCGGCTCCGGTGTCGATTAAACAATTTAATTTGATATTGCTGAATTGCAAAATAATAATGGGTAGAGAATATACTTCATTTACGGTGTCCCCTGCATCTTCTATGTTTATGAACTCATCCGGTGATTGGTAAAATTTTATATTATGTAATTTCCAGAACATGTTATAGCCGTTATTATTATTTAATTTTGCTGGTTCGATGGTCCGGGTGTTGGATCCAGATTCAGATCGTCTTGCGGAATTGGAGTTTTTTTTTGTAGCCCCTCCATGTCTGTTCTGTCAGGTGATAACGATCTATGTCGCCGGTAAGCATTATTACCTCGACCTCTTCCTCTGCTTGCGTAGTGATTTATTCCGCGTCTCGATTGGTGAGTTTGTGCACGTTGAGTGTTATAGGCATCGTTATTGTCGGGTCGGTTATTGTTATAGTTATTGTTCGAAGAATTATTGTGGTAATTGTTCGGATAAGGTCGGTTGTAAGTATGTTGTGCATTCGGTCGATTCTGATTATTATAGTTATTGTGAGGATGGTTGTTGTAGTTGTTATTATTGTTATTGTTATTCTGGTTGTATGGTCTAGATGTTGCTGGTGGATAACGATTGTTTTGAGAATAATTATTTGAATTGTTATTATTAGGATAATTATTGAAACGTGGTATGGGGTTGGGAATGTAGTTCGGTGCTTGTGGGTTCCTAGTGTTGTTAGTCCGATTATTGGGCTGTTGTTGTTGGTTGGTTTCAGCGAAATCGTCCAGTCTTCGGAGTATCTCGATTAGAGAGTCCATGTCAGTGACCTTCTGACAGATAATCGCCTGAGTATCAGTGAAAATAAAGTGGTTCAACAATAGGCGCGCTATCATTGATTCACTCATGTCGCTGATGTGCTTGCACTGGTTGTATACACGAGATGCATACATCTCCCTCGTCACTTGTCCCAATCTAAATTTCCCTGTTAACAAGCGAACTTTGGCCCTGTTCTGCTGGTTTTCGTCCCAGTAATTCTTCGTGAATAACACAACAAATTGATCCAAAGAATGGCAATGTTCCTCTATCCTCTGAAACCATTCCTGTGCACTGTTCCTCAATGTTGCTCGCACTACTTCGATCCGGTGTTTCTCGTCAATAACGTCCTCTAAATACCTTAGTATCCCATTTAAATACGCCATGGGGTGTACTCTAGTCATATCTCCGTCGAAATGTTGTAGGTTTTCGATTTTTATTATCGAATTACCTGCATTTGTATTATGTATAGGTGCTGTGTAAGTTATAAGTTTATTTTCTAATTGGTGTAAGTTGTGTTGCGTTTCATTATAATTGTCGGTTTGTACAGTTTTCATATTATCTAGATTTAAGTTCACCGCCTGTATTTCTTGATTATGTATTTCTTTATTTTCATTAATTTGTGTATTAAGCTCGCGTCTTAATTGTTGGGTCTGTTCCTCATTGATTTGATTATATGTTGTTAATTTTGTATCTAACGTACAATTATTTTCGAGTATTATTTTATTTAAGTCTTTGTGTAGTTCTTTGTTCGCTGCATTAATTTTCGATTCGGTTATTTCGTAAATTTGTGTGGTTGAAGCTTCTAGTTGTTGAGCCCACTGTAAATTTTGCGATTTGACGGTCTCATCTAGTTTTAGGAGATACTTCAACTCATTCTGTTAGATGGCCTTTTGTGTTGCGGTGATTTCTGCAATTTGTACGTCGATATCCCCCTTGAATGTATTAAGTTTCTTTTCTATGTTTGTGTTGTTTAATTCTATTTTTTCATTTATCTTAATTAGGTTAACTTCTAATCTCGTCGTAAGTTCGTTATTTAAGTTATTTAAATCTTGTTTTAGTTCGCGATTATTAGTATCTAGTTTGTTGTTGGTGTTATCTAATTTATTGTTAAGGTCTTTATTTGAATTGTTTATATCTTGTTTTAAGTCTTGGTTGTTGGTGTCTAATTTGTTATTTAAATCTTGTTTTAATTCTTGGTTGTTGCTGTCTAATTTGTTGTTAGTGTTATCTAATTTGGTATTTACTTCTTGGTTGTTGGTGTCTAATTTGTTATTTATATCTTGTTTTATTTCTTGCATTTGTGCCATTAACATGTTAAACATGTCCATGAATTTACTGTCAGGCGAAACACTGGCCTCTCCTGAAACGGACGGTTGCGGTACTGCAATATCCCCCTGTTCAGTCCGGTCTTCTTCCACTGCGTCTTTCGGGGTCTTAGCTCTGTGTCTGGTATCCATTTTAGGGTATATTTAGTTAGTTTGTAAGTTATATTAGTATTTGTACAGGTAGTTGTAATTATATTGTAAATATATTAGTAGTAAAATGTTGTTGTTTATAATGTTATTAGATTTAATTTACACACGTAAATGCAATGACAAATAACAAAAATATATATAAGAAATATAAATCTGCACTTTAATATTTCCCAGTACCAACCTTTAAATATCTTACAGATGGTCTCGAAGACAGCAATCCCTTGAAATACAAAACCTTGCTCTCTCTCTGAAGTTCCACAAAGACAAAAATAACAAACACATAAACAAATAGTACAGTATGGTAAATGCGAATACAACGGTTCTCCTTGTTTTTTTATTAATTCTCTGTGCCACGAAAAACTTTATTACTTGAGAAAGTGTTCCTAATTGATATGTTCGATAATAGAGTAACTTTTTGTTGAAGTGTGGAGTAGAAGTTTGCCCCAAAACGTTAGGGTGCCAAATGTAATATTACTAGAAGCGTGTTAATATATAAGAATGAATGAATGAATGTTATGAATGCCCCAAAACGTTGGGCTCCAAAATGTTATATGTCGAAATGTTATATGTCGATGGGCGTTAATATATAAAATGTTTATTATAGATTAATATAATGTAATATTGATATGGACATACGATTTAAATTGCCCCAAAAGTTGGGCTGACAATGTTATATTACTGTGAACGTATATTGTATACAATAATTATTTAAATTGGGCTTATTCAATACTTAACTGTTTTTTTATCGGCTAGCTTATTTCTCTCTCAGGGTTAAGGTAGGTTCACTTCTCTCCACTGTGAATTTACTTACATAGCTTAATTACTCAGAAATGGAACAATATCTCAAGTACTTTAAAAAAAAAATGCCAAAGTAAAATATTAACAATTAACTTTATTAATAAGTAAACATCTTTAAAAGTTTCAATATTAAAAAAAAAACAGTTTTCGTGACACACATATCATAAGGGAGACACTTAGCAGTTGGTATTCTTTCAGTACAATTGCAATATGGCGTAAGACATGTGCAAATAATTGTTGATATATATTAAAATAATTTATAATAGTGAAATTGACTCAAGTTTTAATATTAAAAATAGTGAATACTAATATTTAAATAAGTTTTGAATATGAATTACAATGTTTAATATCAGTGAAAGCAATGCAAATAGTTATTGAGTGAATAAACAAAAAAGTTCTGGAAGTGTTCATAAGCAAGTTAAAAATGGCGCGTATAATATTCGTAAAAATAGCAGAAACCTGAATCTTCGGATAGCCTCTTGTGATTCCTGCGCATGTGTTCTGGAGAAGTCTTCACAGCGGGAAACTGGAGAATATTTCTGCTAATATCCCTCGGGATGATGTGAACTTTTCAATATCTCCAAGTCCGACGGCGGCTTGAACAGATGACCGATCTCGGGCGATCAAAGATGGTGTTCGATGCACGATGAAATTTTGGGCGGGTAGTTTTCGTATCGAAAATTTTAAAAATTCTTAACTCTTGAACGGTCTGGTCGGAAGATGTTAAATTTGGTCTACAGGTAGTCCGTAGGTAGGTGAAACGTTTGGTTGACTTAAAAATCTCGAGCACTGAATATTTTCGCCAAATTATTTTAATTAAGCCGGAGCACAAAAAAACGTGACCTCTCGTTGCAACTACTAATTACCGACGCCAATCTTTTCATTTGTTTTTAATTACATAACTTGCCGCAAATCGCTCCATTCTTTACTTGCATTATCTTTTTGAATATTATTAAATTAAACATTTTTACAGTGTAAAACAGTTAAAAAAATTACAATTAGATTTATAAAATAACTTTAGTTAGGTAACATATGTTGATGTGTTTTCAATCACTCTGTCAACATCTGTTTCTTTTCGGGTTATTGCACCGTTAAAATTGTGGGCGGGGCTTGATTGTTCAAATACATTTAAATATAAATACGTTAAATATGTTCGAATAAAATCGCGTTAAATATTAATTTGAAATAGAAATTAATATAATCATCACAATAAAAAAAAGGCAAATTTGTCGTCATAATAAAGTATTTATACTTTGAATCAATTTTTCCCCTTCTTGGTATTAAATTACATAGTAAATATAAACATTACAGTTACATGTATCCTTTGTATTTTTTCAGAGAAAGAGCCCTTCTTGCAATGCCTCAATATATATATATATATATATATATATATATATATATATATATATAAGGTCTCTCGTATCGTTATGTTCAAATTTTAGGAGTGTAAAGTCGACTTCATTTCAAGTAACAAAAACGCAAAACTTGTATATCCATTTTTATTTGTTTCAAAGTTACAGATCTATGAATGTGATTGTCAGATCATGAAAAAAATGTAATCCTAAAGTCATGAAAAAAAGTGTGTCGAAATGAAGCTCATTTCGATACTGGTTTGAGTTGAGGAATTTTTTATCAAAAAATCTTAAAATTGATCATAAAAAGTAATATAAATACAAATTAGAAGCATTTAAAAATATCAGTTAGGAAGGTGGCACGGCACAATTATAAGATTAATGGAATAAATGCTATGTGAAATCCGCCACCACAATTTTCATGAATTAATGATTCATAAACTTTAAGGAAGGAAGCGAATGTAATTGCCTAAATGAATCCTTTAATTAATTTAAAATTTTAGTCAATTACACAATTTAAGTTAGTAAGCACGAAGGAAGCTACCAAAAATATGAAATCATAATAAATTAATTTTATTTTCAGAAACCGAAAAATTTATTTGATATATACAAATTTTATATACTTAATAAAATTAATGTAACTGTCGTGGAATATTTACTCACTAAATGAAGATATTAAACTTAAAATACCGCCATAATTTCAGAATTTGTGTACGACGTAGGTAGGTTTATTGAAAGATCTGGATATTCGAATAATTAAGATAGGCCAAATCGATATCGGATCATTAATTCTTACCCAAATAAAGTACATAAATACTGATAAATATTAAGTTAAGGAGATGCCTAAATGTATTTATTAGGCTGTTTAACAAATTTGAGAAGATATGCAATTATAACGAGCCATCGAAAAAATTTATAATTGGAGTAGACTGTGAAATTGGGTTGGTACTTTAGCCACTTCCACATAATGACATTTATTATTTGACATTGAAACTATAAGTTTGTATAAAATTTTTCAAAACTCTTATTAAGAAAATTAAATTTGTTTAAAAAATGTATTCAACATAGAACAAAAAGCAAAAATTATTGAATGTTACTTCCGTACAGGTGTGAAAGTAAATGGTGAGTGGCAGTATTCAATTACGGAATGCATGGCTGATTTTAGTGAAGAACATCCTGAATTAGTGTTTGACTACAATGATTTTTACAATGTTTTGACAAATTGTGTGAAGTTATTCAGAGAGACTGGTAGCGTCGGTCGAAAAACTGGAAGTTGACGGCCATCTAAACGTACAGTTGATAATATTGAAGCCCTTCAGCATATTGTTGATGAAAATCCAAAAATATCCATTTCAGTAGTGACCCAACAAACAAATTTATCTTATTTTACGTGCCAATTCATTCTTAAAAAAGTCTTACATTGTCACCCATACAAGCTGCAATGTTTTCATGAACTTTATCCATCTTATCTCGGCTCATTCATAAATCAGATGGTGCAACAGCACATACGACCAGAGAAACACTTCAATATCTCAGAGAATTTTTTGATAATATAATAATAAGCTGAAATCCCATATCCAACTAGGTGTTGCGATTTAAACATATGTGATTTTTTCGTATGCCATACATCAAAAATTCGATTTATTCAACAATTCAACGCCAATTCATAATCTGGAACAACTGAGAATTCGCATAACAGAAAAGTGTGAAGATATCAACAACTCACCGCAAATGCTGCATAAAGTTTTTGCTGGATAGCGGAGAAGAGTTGGTTTGTGTTTTGATGTAAATGGATATCATTTTCAACAACTTCTGTAGCTATATGTAAATTTTGATTATGATTTCGATATTAAATAAATTATTTGTTTCTTTTTTGTTGTAGTATCATTTCAATGCCATAACCTTTTTTTACAATGAAACCAAATGAAACTGTCAAGTATCAAGTAATGTGTCATTATGTGGAAGTGGCTAAAGTACCAACTCAATTTCACAGTCTACTCCAATTATAAATTTTTTCGATGGCTCGTTATAATTCCCTTGTGTATATGCAAACTAATTTTTTATACGTTCTTATTATTACATGAATAATACAGATATCTCAGACAGGTAGTTTCAGCAAGACGGCACAACCTTACAGTTTATATTTAGATTTACTTGTTTCGTAGTTGCTTAGGTTTTATTTAAAGGCGTAGTAATTTACAGTAATACAAAAATATTAAAAACATGTCTGTATATCTACAGATGGATATACACGACGCATACTTATTTCACATTGGTTATTTCTGCGTACAGGCATGTGTTTCGAACTCATTCTATTTTTCGTCAGTGTACGAGAATATATATATATATATATATCGTAGACAAAAAATTCCGGACACCGATGGACTTTCAGTGTGAATATCTCTGTAACTTTACAACTTTTATCACATTTTCTTCTTATGTCATTATTTTGTGTGTACTATTTTCAGTTAAAAACAAACCCCCAATTTTTTATCACCCTGTATATATATATATAGTAAACTTAATAAGTCGGCGATTAAAGGTCTGGTTTATTACTTCAAAGTAAATATATTTAAAACAACCCTACATGTTTCGGCAATGATGCCTTTGTCAAGGATATCCTTGACAAAGGATTCTTCTGCCCCCCCCCCCGACTTCTCTCTTAGCACGGAATCGATTTTCGGGGAATGATTGGCTTTATTGGCGAAGTGTGCAACAGCGCGTCTTCCAAAATATCATAGCCGTTCTTTTCATGACATTTTACGTCATTTTGATGTATCGGTCGCTTCGTTGCGTGAAAGTGCGACCGACTTCTCTCTTAGCACGGGATCGATTTTCGGGGAATGATTGGCTTTATTGGCGAAGTGTGCAACAGCACGTCTTCCAAAATATCATAGCCGTTCTTTTCATGTCATTCTACGTCATCTTGATGTATCGGTCGCTTCGTTGCGTGAAAGCGCGACCGACTTCTCTCTTAGCACGGGACCGATTTTCGAGGAATTATTGGCATTATTGGCGAAGTGTGCAACAGCACGTCGTCCAAAATATCATAGCCGTTCTTTTCATGTCATTCTACGTTATTTTGATGTATCGGTCGCTTCGTTGCGTTAAAGCGCGACCGACTTCTCTCTTAGCACGGGACCGATTTTCGAGGAATTATTGGCTTTATTGGCGAAGTGTGCAGCAGCACGTCTTCCAAAATATCATAGCCGTTCTTCTCATGTCATTCTACGTCATTTTGATGTATCGATCGCTTCGTTGCGTGAAAGCGCGACCGACTTCTCTCTTAGCACGGGACCGATTTTCGAGGAATTATTGGCATTATTGGCGAAGTGTGCAACAGCACGTCGTCCAAAATATCATAGCCGTTCTTCTCATGTCATTCTACGTCATTTTGATGTATAGGTCGCTTCGTTGCGTGAAAGTGCGACCGACTTCTCTCTTAGCAAAGGACCGATTTTCGGGGAATGATTGGCTTTATTGGCGAAGTGTGCAACAGCACGTCTTCCAAAATATCATAGCCGTTCTTTTCATGTCATTCTACGTCATTTTGATGTATCGGTCGCTTCGTTACGTGAAAGTGCGACCGACTTCTCTATTAGCTCGCGATCGATTTTCGGGGAATGATTGGCTTTATTGGCGAAGTGTGCAACAGCACGTCTTCCAAAATATCATAGCCGTTCTTATCATGTCATTCTACGTCATTTTGATGTATCGGTCGCTTCATTGCGTGAAAGTGCGACCGACTTCTCTCTTAGCACGGGATCGATTTTCGGGGAATGATTGGCTTTATTGCCGACGTGTGCAACAGAACGTCTTCCAAAATATCATAGCCGTTCTTTTCATGTCATTCTACGTCATTTTGATGTATCGGTCGCTTCGTTACGTGAAAGTGCGACCGACTTCTCTATTAGCTCGCGATCGATTTTCGGGGAATGATTGGCTTTATTGGCGAAGTGTGCAACAGCACGTCTTCCAAAATATCATAGCCGTTCTTATCATGTCATTCTACGTCATTTTGATGTATCGGTCGCTTCGTTGCGTGAAAGCGCGACCGACTTCTCTCTTAGCAAAGGACCGATTTTCGGGGAATGATTGGCTTTTTTGGCGAAGTGTGCAACAGCACGTCTTCCAAAATATCATAGCCGTTCTTTTCATTTTATTCTACGTCATTTTGATGTATCAGTCGCTTCGTTGCGTGAAAGCGCGACCGACTTCTCTCTTAGCACGGGACCGATTTTCGAGGAATTATTGGCATTATTGGCGAAGTGTGCAACAGCACGTCGTCCAAAATATCGTAGCCGTTCTTTTCATGTCATTCTACGTCATTTTGATGTATCGGTCGCTTCGTTGCGTGAAAGTGCGACCGACTTCTCTCTTAGCAAGGGACCGATTTTCGGGGAATGATTGGCTTTATTGGCGAAGTGTGCAACTGCACGTCATCCAAAATATCATAGCCGTTCTTTTCATGTCATTCTACGTCATTTTGATGTATCGGTCGCTTCGTTGCGTGAAAGCGCGACCGACTTCTCTCTTAGCACGGGACCGATTTTCTAGGAATTATTGGCATTATTGGCGAAGTGTGCAACAGCACGTCGTCCATAATATCATAGCCGTTCTTTTCATGTCATTCTACGTCATTTTGATGTATCGGTCGCTTCGTTTCGTGAAAGCGCGACCGACTTCTCTCTTAGCACGGGAACGATTTTCCAGGAATTAGTGGCATTATTGGCGAAGTGTGCAACAGCACGTCGTCCAAAATATCATAGCCGTTCTTTTCATGTCATTCTACGTCATTTTGATGTATCGGTCGCTTCATTGCGTGAAAGTGCGACCGACTTCTCTCTTAGCACGGGATCGATTTTCGGGGAATGATTGGCTTTATTGCCGAAGTGTGCAACAGCACGTCTTCCAAAATATCATAGCCGTTCTTTTCATGTCAATCTACGTCATTTTGGTGTATCGGTCGCTTCGTTACGTGAAAGTGCGACCGACTTCTCTATTAGCTCGCGATCGATTTTCGGGGAATGATTGGCTTTATTGGCGAAGTGTGCAAAAGCACGTCTTCCAAAATATCATAGCCGTTCTTTTCATGTCATTCTACGTCATTTTGATCTATCGGTCGCTTCGTTGCGTGAAAGCGCGACAGACTTCTCTCTTAGCACGGGACCGGTTTTCAAGGAATTATTGGCTTTATTGGCGAAGTGTGCAACAGCACGTCTTCCAAAATATCATAGCCGTTCTTTTCATGTCATTCTACATCATTTTGATATATCGGTCGCTTCGTTGCGTGAAAGCGCGACCGACTTCTCTCTTAGCACGGGACCGATTTTCAAGGAATTATTGGCTTTATTGGCGAAGTGTGCAAAAGCACGTCGTCCAAAATATCATAGCCGTTCTTTTCATGTCATTCTACGTCATTTTGATGTATCGGTCGCTTCGTTGCGTGAAAGTGCGACCGACTTCTCTCTTAGCACGGGATCGATTTTCTGGGAATGATTGGCTTTATTGGCGAACTGTGCAACTGCACGTCATCCAAAATATCATAGCCGTTCTTTTCATGTCATTCTACGTCATTTTGATGTATCGATCGCTTCGTTGCCTGAAAGCGCGATAAGATTTTACAGTGCATTTACATATAATTCTCATATAATCTATAGTTGATGTCCTGCTGAATGCTATTATTTACTACCTGTATACTCTGCATAATTATTGATTTAGGGACAACTCTGCCCTACTACAGTATATATATATATATATATATATATATATATATATATAAGGTAAACTTAATTAGTCGGCGATTAACGGTCTGGTTATTACTTCAAAGTGTATATATTTAAAATAATCCTACATGTTTCGGCAATGATGCCTTTGTCAAGGTTATAAAAAATATAAATGACAGAATATATTATATATTCTGTCATTTATATTTTTTATATCCTTGACAAAGGCATCATTGCCGAAACATGTAGGATTATCTTAAATATATACACTTTGAAGTAATAACCAGACCTTTAATCGCCGACTAATTAAGTTTACCTTATCATACCAAGGTCACGAAAATAAGGTAAACTTAATAAGTCGGCGATTAAAGGTCTGGTTTACTTCAAAGTATATATATTTAAAACAACCCTACATGTTTCGGCAATACGCCTTTGTCAAGGGACTCGACGTGTACTAGTTTAATTTCGCTCATTATAACTTCTTTATCTATTTGACTGTTATTTTCAAACACCATGATTTGGTCCATTTTTCCTTCCAATATTTCTTCCCTTTTCTTTATTTCTTCCATTTTCCTTTCCATTTTTCTCTCCATGCATTCCATCATCATTTGTTGTTGCTTCATCATCATTTGTTGTTGCTTCATCATCCCTTGACAAAGGCGTATTGCCGAAACATGTAGGGTTGTTTTAAGTATATATACTTTGAAGTAAACCAGACCTTTATTCGCCGACTTATTAAGTTTACCTTATCATACCAAGATCACGAAGATATTTATATATATATATATATATATATATATATATATGTATATATATACACGTTCGGCCCGTTTTTACCTTAAATGCGAGCTACAAGTCCATGTATATAAACGAACGTAGTTGCCAAGTTAAATACACAAGTGCGCAAGTACTGTTCGAGAAAAGTAGTGGGAACCCTTAAAAACAGGTCGATACGATCATTTCGATCATAAGAGACCAATATTGTGCATGTTGGCGGTTGTCATCAGCACAATCGAGCACGTAATCTTGGGGAACTACAACAAAAAATTGTTGATTGTGCAAATACGATAACCCCGGAAATGTTTTCGAATGTACGAAATAATTTTTATCATAGACTTGCGTACTGTCAGGAGCAAAGAGGTGGATTGTTCGAACATTTGATTAATTGAGAATTTTTAATTTGGTTTTTCAAGAATTCCGTTTATTTTAGAAGTATATTTTAATTTCCATTATTTAGAATTATTCTTTTAGTTTATCGTACTCTTCCTGTTTCCCCAGAAATTATATTTATTGAATTTTTTCATTTTGTTTTCCAAGAATTTTCTTTATTTTTTTTATCTATTTTATTTTAAAATTTATTGCCTTTAGAAGAGCATTTTTTTCTTCTCTTACTTCAATACGTCTACTTTGGTAGTGTTATACATTTACTATTTTTTACAGCTTGTATTTAATGACTATTTACCTAAAAGATTCTCAAATTATATTTTTTGCGCTCGTTGTTAACAATATTGTACATGTGCATAGCTGTATAGTATATCACTATTACGGAATACATTCATATTCATTTGTCAATTCTCCAACAAAAGTACTGGTAAAATTAAAGTACGTTGTCTATCACATCTGCTTCGGCAAACCACTAATCTAGAAGAACATTTTTATTTCTCTAAAGGTCTACTTGCCGGCTCTCGTATGTATATTTGTTAGATAGGTACGGTTTGGCAACTTCTGACGCCTTATGTATGGGAAGCCGCATGCAAGATGATTGTAGACCGAACCTGTATATATATTGTAGTAAACCTCTAGCGAACAACGTAGAATAAGCTAGAAATGCTACAGCGGCAAAATGATATTCCACGTAAAACTGCTAAGTGAAATAATAAGCGGAAGTTTACAACATTCAGTATAATAATGATGAGACTCTACTGATAACTATAAAATATCTCAGGTTCGTGTAAATTGGCCCTTGTTATGTGCTGTAGAAGTAAACATACATTTAAAAAAAAAACAAATCTTTATTTATTTAACCACTTTTTAATAACGATATTTATCAATATCGATAAGGCACATATATCGATCTTTCAAACCTTTGACGGACAAACTGACATCTATATCAGGTTGGCTATAACTCACTAGGTGAAATAAAAAGGGTTTAGTACTACGCTAGATTAAGTAGTCTAAAGAAACCTTTCCAACAAATTAAATAACTTCGCTAAATAAATAAACAACCAAAAACACCAACATCAGACAAAAGAAATAAAATATATATTTAGTTAATTAAAGATTTCTAACAAGAAAATATAACAAATATGGTGTTAGGATATTGGTATACCTTTACAGGTAGGTATTTATATTTGTATATGCTTATTTCTATATCTAACTATTACAATCACCTAAACTTATGTATTTATTCTTTAGGAAATATAATTAATTTAAACTACTGAACGTAGATAGTTTCTATCAAAGGAAACATAAGTTGTGTAGACACTAAATGTAAGAATCAAAATTTATGATTCCATATAACCCTGATTGCAATGAAAACCGAAGTGTTCGGAATATTTATAACCTAAATGAGGTTAATCACAACAAATATATGACCCAAGTAAATTATGCAGATCTCGGATGGTGTATATACATTCAATTAGTAAGTGAAAAGAACTTATTAGGTTTGTGAAAAGTATTCTGAATAGTTTTTAAAATGAATAAGTAACGTTTACCAAATCTATTGATTATTTTAAAACTAACCTCAAATTAATGTCTCTTTATGTGTATAATTTTAGGTTCCTTCTTTAATAAGATGCAAAGTTTGGTCCTGGTGTAAGGAAGGAACTAGGATATTGCCTCGATTGATATTGGATAAGGGAAAAATCTCTCGGATCTTCTAAATATTCAATAAATCCTCTCGGAATTCTAAAATAACTGTTCTTGCTTGAGGACAGGAAGTTCAGGATGTTAATTTATTACGTAAGGTTCCCAAAATACGGTAATCTTCTTTATTTTCGGGTTTTTAAAACTAAATATAGTTAATCGCCATGTTGGATTTTCAATTTCAAAATGATGCTTTCGTCAATTAATTATTAAAACACTGGTATACGACGTTCAAAAGACTTCTTCCTAATTAATTAACTGTTAAACTATCTATTGAGAATATATTAAGTACGTTAAATCGTAGAAATTAATTTTAAAACTGTTTTTTAAATCTGCGGTATCAGAACAACGCTAATATTTTTTATAAAATGGCCACCGTATCTCACGGGCTATATCGAACGACTCCCCGGAAAGACGCCGTTTAAAACAAAACGTCCCCTTAAAATTTTATACACATCCTTTCATTGGATAGTCCGAACAACGGAAATGATGTAAATATAAATGTTCAAATTTGTATTAATTACAATTTCCTTCTGAATTAATTACCTAATGCTTATTATCTAATATAAATTGGGATATTTAAGAACTATTCATAATATATTTATATTTCCTTTGATATTTCCTTTTCCTTAGAGTTTAAAAATGTATAATATGATGTGTTTTTAATTTTCCAAAATTTTATTCATATATAAAAAAGACTAAATTAACATATATAAATGTTGGAGGTAATTTGCCTCACAACAATATATATGGTAAACTTAATAAGTCGGCGATTAAACGTCTGGTTTACTTCAAAGTATATATATTTAAAACAACCCTACATGTTTCGGCAATGATGCCTTTGTCAAGGAAGTAAAAAATATAATTTTTTATTTTTTATTCCCTTGACAAAGGATCGTTGCCGAAAAATGTAGGGTTGTTTTAAATATATATACTTTGAAGTAAACCAGACCTTTAATCGCCGACTTATTAAGTTTACCTTATCATACCAAGGTCACGAAAATATTATATTTATATATATATATATATATATATATATATATATGGTAAATTCAATTTGCTGGCGATTTAAGGTCTGGTTTTACTTCAAAATATATATATTTAAAACAATCCTACATGTTTCGGCAAATGGTGCCTTTTTCAGGGAATATAAAATATAAATGACAGTATATTAATTAATATAATTAACAAATTTAATTTACCATAACATACAGAGGTCACGAAATAATTATCCATATATATATATATATATATATATATATATATATATATCAATTGATAAAATATTGGAGTTTTTCGGCTTTTATATGAAATATTTACAAATATCAAATCAGTTTGTAATTGCAGAGTAAGTGGGGATGTAAACATTGCTGTCTACAAATTACAAAGCAAATCATATGAAATTTACTGTAGACTTGGGTTCAAGTCCCAACGTAGACAATATTTTTCAATTAAAAATTTCGTATGATTTGCTTTGTAATTTGTAGACAGCAATGTTTACATCCCCACTTACTCTGCAATTACATACTAATTTGATATTTGTAAATATTTCATATAAAAGCCGAAAAACTCCAATTTATATATACATATATATATATATATATATATTAGTGTTTAAAGAATTTTGTTTTTCTTTTTTATTTTATTGGCCGTGTTTTAATATTAAAAATAATAGATTTTTATTGGTTTTAGCGACCTTTTATTGAATTTAGATGTTTGTTTGCGACGTTTCGACTTTTATCAATTCAGTCTTTTTCAAGCATCTGGAAACAAGAATCATTACAATGAACATGAGAACTGTGTTTGTTTTGTGTGATATAACAATTAAATTAACAATTTAAAATTTAAAATTAAATTTAAAATTATTAAGAAATGAATTATTAAGAAATGAATTACGAATTAGGTTAGTGTTTTACGTTGAAAATTAAATAACATTAAATTAAAATAGCTTAGAATGGTAGGGGGACATTTATGTGATTAATATCTGTATGAATTAATTGGAGACTTAACAATTATTAACAATTTTAAGTTTAAAATTAGATTAAAAAATGATTACAAATTGAGTTAACATTTAACGTTGAAAATTACATAAAATAAAAATAAAAATAGCTGAAATGAACAGGTAGGGAGACATTAAGGTGATTAACAACTGTATGACTGATTGGAAAGTTGAATTACACTACAATAAGTAAAGAAAACAAAGAAAAGGCAAATAAAACTCACATTTGTTGTTTGTTTTACACGGGTACGCATTCATGTGACACATGTGTTTTGGATATCCGGGACCAATTTTCTTAGAACGAACGTGCTTGTGCGGCTTTTGTAAGTGAACTAATACTTTAGTTTGCGGGGGTTTTAATTTCTGTTTTTTGGAATGAGTGTGGTGGTCAGGACCGTATTTAGGGGTATAAGTTAACGTTGTTATTTCTAATGGGAGCTATTTTTTTCCCGTTTTTGTCTTGTGCGTGCAGGGGTTTTTTTTTGATTTTTCTATTGTTTTATGAGAGGGTAATAGAGTTTTGAAAGCCCATCGATTTCGTTTCTGTCGTTGATTGTTTTGCTATTTTTGAAAATGTGTATCATTTCTAAGACCTCTCTAGCTTTTGTGTTCTTTTTTTGTGTTATTACTTTGGTGTTTTCAAAATTAAAATTATGTTTTAGTGTCAATTGGTGTTTTTTTAAAGCAGTTTGATTTTTTGCGTATTTGTGACCTTTCAATCTTTCTTGTAGTAACTGTTTTGTTTGGCCTATGTATATATTGTCACAGTCTTTGCAGGGTATGTTGTATATTGTGTGTGATTGTTTTAGTGTAGGTGTTGAGTTTTTAAGTTTGGTGTGTAAGAATTTTAGGTTTTTACTGCTTTGGTGTGCTATTTTAAAATTAAATGGTTTGAATATGTTGTCTAATTTTTCGGATAATCCAGTTATATAGGGTGTGGGGATATATGTGAATTCATTGGTTTTTTTGTTATTGTTTTGGTTGTTTGTTTTGTTATAAATTTTATTGAGTCTAAGTTTTATAATTTTTTGTATGAATTGTGGTGGATAATTGTTTTCTGACAAAATTGTTTTAACTTTATTTAGTACTGTTGGTCTGAAAATTGGGTTTGTGAGATTTAAGGCTCTGTCTACTAACGCTGTTACTACATTTTTTTTGTGGGCTAGGGGTTGGTTAGAAAAAAAGTTTACATACCTGCCGGAAGCGGTTGGTTTAGTGTACCATTTTGTTTGTATGTTGTTTTTTGTTCTTGTCAGTGTTAGGTCTAGGTAGTTTATGGAGTTGTTTTTTTCTATTTCAATGTTAAACTTTAAATTTGGGTGGAAATTGTTGAAACTATTTTGTATATTGTTTATTTCATTTTCTGGTAGTAACATTATGCAATCATCGACATATCTTTTGAAAAAGGTTGGTTTTGTTTTCAGGGATTTTATAACATTTTCTTCGATGTGCTCTAGTACTAATTGGGCTACTACGCTGGATATGGGTGCTCCCATTGCTAGTCCTTCAATTTGTTTGAAAAATTTGTTGTCGAATTGAAAATATGTGGAAGTTAAAGTTAGTTCTATTGCTTCTAGGAAATCTATTAGTGGTAAGTCTGTGAAATTTTTGATGGTGTCCCATTTTTCTGTGATTACTTTTTTGGCCAGTGGTAAAGGTATATTGGTGTACATTGATTCTACGTCTAGGGAAACTAGTTTTTCGTTGTTTTTCGTTTTTATTGTATCGATTATTAGAAATAACAACGTTAACTTATACCCCTAAATACGGTCCTGACCACCACACTCATTCCAAAAAACAGAAATTAAAACCCCCGCAAACTAAAGTATTAGTTCACTTACAAAAGCCGCACAAGCACGTTCGTTCTAAGAAAATTGGTCCCGGATGTCCAAAACACATGTGTCACATGAATGCTTACCCGTGTAAAACAAACAACAAATGTGAGTTTTATTTGCCTTTTCTTTGTTTTCTTTACTTATTGTAGTGTAATTCAACTTTCCAATCAGTCATACAGTTGTTAATCACCTTAATGTCTCCCTACCTGTTCATTTCAGCTATTTTTATTTTAATTTTATGTAATTTTCAACGTTAAATGTTAACTCAATTTGTAATCATTTTTTAATCTAATTTTAAACTTAAAATTGTTAATAATTGTTAAGTCTCCAATTAATTCATACAGATATTAATCACATAAATGTCCCCCTACCATTCTAAGCTATTTTAATTTAATGTTATTTAATTTTCAACGTAAAACACTAACCTAATTCGTAATTCATTTCTTAATATAATTTTAAATTTAAAATTGTTAATTTAATTGTTATATCACACAAAACAAACACAGTTCTCATGTTCATTGTAATGATTCTTGTTTCTAGATGCTTGAAAAAGACTGAATTGATAAAAGTCGAAACGTCGCAAACAAACATCTAAATTCAATAAAAGGTCGCTAAAACCAATAAAAATCTATTATTTTTAATATATATATATATATATATATATATATATATATATATATATATATATATATATATGTATATATATATATATATATATATCATTATATATATGTATAATGAAATTATTTATTAAAACAATAACAATGAAAAAGCATATTTTGAAAAGTAATTAATGAGTGATAATTGTCCGTATTAATGGTTAAAGTTTAATTATTTTGCAGAACCTCGCTCAGGAAGATTACACTAGCTCTTTGTCAATAAATTAATTTAATCAAGTCAATAAAACAAAGATTTTATGTAAAACTAGTAAACATATATTAACTTAAAATAAAAAGAATAATTATAAACAATATACAAAAATAAACAAGACAAGACACATAATTGTAAATAAATAAACAAATATAATTTAAGTTTGTTGTGTGATGTGACTAAATTTTAACATTAGGTGAATGTGAATGTGCTTTAAGTATGAGTAGTAAGGAATATATTAAACCTCCTTTGTTATCAATTACAAGAATGTTTAGTTCTATTATATTTTTATCTTTTATGCCTAAAATTACTCAATCGAAAATGGATTTATTTTTAATATTTCGAATGAAATTATTGTACTCGTTTCTATTCAATTAAGAAAATGAAATATGGCTAATCTAGCGGAACAATTAAATCAAACGTTAAGAAACTTTATTTGTTCTTAATAACATTTTAATAATATTTGTTAATTCGATTACTAAAATAATTCTATCTCAAAGGAAACATAGTCGTTATTATTTAAGTACATTCTTGTCCAAGCTATTTTTGTTACAATATGTACAATATCTAATTTCTAACAATACTACTTATTTCATTATATTTTCTGTACCTATAAGGTTTGTATACTTTCTCAATTTACTCACACAATCATCATCCAAAGGATTAAACGTAATAGAAACCTCAAGAATATCTTTCAAAGACATCGCAATATGTGTACTTAAGCACAATATATTGTTATTGCTTAATTCCAACGTTGTCAAGGCAGGTAAATCCACAAACGTGTGGTGGCTAAAAACTTTAATTTTGTTACCAGATAAATCAAGTTGCTCCAATGAATTTAAGTCACGAAAAGCGCGTGGATGCATAAACTTTATTAAATTATCGCTTAAATTGACGCTGGTCACTTTGAGGATATTTCTAAAAACTCTTTTCGGTAGAAAATTAATTCTATTTTTGCTGAAGTCTATGTGCTTGACGTCGTTGCTGTTCCTAAACCATCTCGGATTTATTCGCCGCAAATTTCCAATAGTAAATGTAACTTCTTTCAAACTTGGCATGTTGTCCAAGGCTTTTGGGTCTATTCTTTTCAACTGGCTCATTAAAATTATTAATTTTCTCAATTTTAATTTATGATTAAGAACACCAGATTTAATACTTTCAAGTAGAGACAGCGCTATTATCAATTCTTCTAATTGATCCATATGCGAAAAATCAGGTGGTTGCAGTGTCGTAAGTAACAAATCGCTGATGTATATTTTTTTGAAACTACTATTTGTCCCAGACTTAGGCACTTCGTATTTATATTTTATATAACCCTTTTCTATTGGAGTATAACCGATCACGAAAGTAATTATGAACAAAATCACAAGTGCAATTTTAAGGAACATGTTGTTCTCACGTTTTAACAAGAATAAAATATTAGTGAAATTGTTATTGGCATTCTTATCTCGGAGTCTTGTCTGCTTCGGATCAGTGAATGATGATATGAGTGTTTAAACAAGTTTATTTTTTTTTGTGAAATGTGTAAATATACAAGATATCGTGGTAACTCTAATTATAAAATACAATATTAAGTTGTTAGGCGTTATTTTAATCTATTCTGCTACAAAAAATTGATTTATTTTCGCTTTGTTTTTGATATCAGGCATCGTTTTTTGCCAAGTATTAGTTTTTCTTTGTTACACTTATTTTATTAAAATAAATATACGAATTCTTAGCCTAATGAAATCCTTTATAGTTATTAATTATACTAGTTCGATATGAACACTATAATGAAACGCGTGTAACGTTAAGTTATACAAGTTTCATTAACAAAGTTCATATCGAATGTGTATCATTCAAAATTTAATCTACGACGGTTCAAATAGATTTTATTCGCATAGGTTTGATTTTTCTTAAATACCAGAAACGTTTTTTATAAATTAAAATTTAAAATTATCAGGTTGATGACATGGTAACCGCGCTTGTTGATTATTTCAATTTTGACTTTGGTAACTTTATTATTGACGTCAAATTTTGTGCTATACATGCTGTTTATCCTCCTGGTTTGAAGGAATTTTCGGAATTTGGTTGACCGAAATATATGTTTTGAATAATGCACTAGTTTGAATTAACACTAATATATTTACAAGATAAGTATTAATAAATTGAATCTTGAAGTTCCATTAAACTTAATATAAATGTATGAATCTGGTCTAAATAGTAAAAACCGAGAAACTGGCTAATACATAAATATATTCTTGAAACGAGATCGCTGAGATCTGGGTTGGAACTTATTTTTGGTCTAACTTATTTTTGCAAAGAAAGTTTTGTCCCCGCCAGTTACAAGGGAGGGAGAAAACAACTAAAATAATTATAATGAAATTGCGTAGCAATAGATGATGCAGTTTATCAACGTCATAAACCGATTAAAATAAACAATATGCATATGAACCCTTAATTATAATACTGGGAAATAAAATAAATATTAAATACTAAAACAGAATACAAACAATACAATTGTTACAGGTATTGAATGGC
Organism: Melolontha melolontha; assembly: GCA_935421215.2. Taxonomy (NCBI): domain Eukaryota; kingdom Metazoa; phylum Arthropoda; class Insecta; order Coleoptera; family Scarabaeidae; genus Melolontha; species Melolontha melolontha. Next base: position 63,043,023 of record OW285241.1, on the reverse strand, counting down.
AATGTGTTGTGTACTTAAATTACAATAAACAGCCAGTGGGCTAAAGTAAAGAACAGTCTTCGAGAATATAGGAAATATGCAATAAACCGTAATCTCTAAACCTTATGGTAAAATATGAATGTTTTGTAACATTAATACAATAAATGAAATATAACAATAAAACTTCTGTTATTATATAGGTTTATATCTGAAAATGAATGAGTTTACCTGTATTGAATAGTTTTATGGCCGCAGTAAACAAGTCAATGCATAAGCAATATAATACCTGACCACCTCCAAGACCTTTCTATACACCTAACATTTACAAATAGTATAAAATTAAAACCTATAATTTAATACGTAAAATAAATACAACTAAATCTATTTTATTATACTTAAATAAAACTAAAATACATATTAAATCTATATGGCCGTAACACATGCAGTTTTAGTGAAAACGAATATTAATATGGGGGATTCTGATTTTGAGAGGGTCCCTTCGGATATCGAAAGCACTGCGCAAAACATCGATTCCCTACTTCCCAAAAAATCAAGAGAGCCGCACCAGCAAGCCTATACAAAACTTGATGATTGGTGGAAAGGGAAGGGGATCAATAATAGCAACAATAAAAAGACTTCGTCGCTTTAGGTATACTATTCTATGCGACGTTCAGTTATATCATTGAAAAAAAATAAGGATATTAGTAAGTGCGTCCATTTAATTGCATTTTCGAAAAGAAAATCAGAAGGATTTCGGTCAACAAAAAATCAAAAATTTTAATAAAAGAAAACATAATTCGTTTTTTGCTGGAATCCGATCATAGAACTTATTTTATGATAAAAGTTGCATTGATAGTGGGGCTTGCGGGTGTCTGTAGGCGTACTGAATTGACAAATCTGCAGCTACAAAATATTAAAGATTAAGGACAATGCATTCACATTATTATTCCATTTACGAAAACAAACAGTATCATTTTATGGTTGTGACAAATTTAAAACAAAGACTGGTGAAAAGTGAGAAAAAAATAAAACAACAAAAATGGCATATCGAACAATTGAATGATAGGAAGATATAAAAAATATAGTAGAGATGCAGGTTAAAAATGAAAGAAAAGGACCAGAAAGTCTAAACGTAAATGAAAAATGGAAACTCCTAAGAAAATACTTAAATGACGCAGTAAAATCACAAATAGAGGTTACAACTTATGAACATCGTAATGAATGGTGGAATGGAGAGTGTGGTACGTATGTAGAAGAAAAAGCTAAGGCAAGAAATAAATGGTTACAGTTCAAAAAGGAAGACGACAAAGAATTATATAACAAAAGAAGAATAGAAAGTAATATATTTATAGAGAAAACAAAGAAAAAACGGCTAGAGAAGAAAATGGAAGACATAGAAAGAGAAAACAGAAAACGAAGCTCAAAACAGTTATACCGAAAAATACACAAACAAACAAAAAGCCATTAAGAACAAAGCTAAGGGACTAAGGAATAAGAATGAGATAGTAGCCGAAAATAACGAAGAGATAGAGTTGATATGAGAAGAATATTTTAAGGAATTATTAATTGGTGAATATGATCCGGAATATAATGATGAAATTGAAGAATCCGAATAGCATATAGACGAACCTACGCTAGAGGAAATAGAAGACATATTAAAATACGCCAAAAACATGAAATTAATAAAGTATGGAGGAGAAGAATTACAGGAAGAAATGTACGAATTAATCAAAAAAATTCGGGCAGCAGAATAAATACTTGAAGACTGGAAAGAAGGAATGATAATTACAATTCATAAGAAAGGCGGCCGAACACAATGCAAGAACTACAGGGGCATTACACTACTGAATAATGCATATAAAGTACTATCAGCAGTAATTCACAAAAGGCTTAGTAAGTACTCTAATAAGATAATTTGAGAGTACCAGTGTGCGATACATATTAATAATAATATACTTAATAATAATAATAATAATATTAATGATGAAATTGAAGAATCCGAATAGGATATAGACGAACCTACGCTAGAGGAAATAGAAGACATATTAAAATACGCCAAAAACATGGAATTAATAAAGTATGGAGGAGAAAAATTACAGGAAGAAATGTACGAATTAATCAAAAAAATTCGGGCAACAGAATAAAGGCGGGCTTTTTAATATATTATTTACTGGAATTCTTATGAATTGTTTTGCATAATATTGTTTTATGTATTAAATATACTTTTTTATAACAATGTACTTGTGAAAAAGTGTATTTAAAACAAAAAATAATATTGTGCATTACAACATACATTGAAAATGTTTATACAAGGTGTCCGGTATCGTTATGTTCAAATTTTAGGAGTATAAACTAGACTTCATTTCAAGTAACAAAAACTTGTATATCCATTTTTATTTGTTTAAAAGTTACAGATCTATTATTGTGATTGTCAGATCATGAAAAAAAACGTAAGTCAATAAAACTGTTTTATTTAAATAATATTTTCGAAATATCCACCTCCTTGTTGAATGCAGGCTTGTGCCCGTTAGCCAACAGAAGAAGTGGAGGTTGAAGAACAGATTAACCCGTTTTCAGCTGAATTAATAGTCTTGCCAGTACAGGAAAATAGATTTCATTTAGAATTTGAGAATAATTTTCTTAAATATCATGGAGTTGTACCTAGTACGAAGCCGCATCTAAAAAAGCTTATCTACAAAAAGGGCACATCTGATATTATAAACAAGGTAAACGTCATTATTGCGACAAAAATAAAAACCGGCACAACACTGGAGGAGCTCCACAGTTTAATATATACAGGTGCATGTACGGTTTTGATATTAAATGATCAAAATATAGACCCCGTAGATATGCGATTCAATAGTAAAAATAGAACTCCTTGTTGGGAAAAACGATTGACATGAAAAATAGAAAATATGAGACGGGAAATTGGAATAGTAACTCAAAGCTTAAAGGACAATGCTAGCGCGTGGGTTAAGAGAGATGCAGAGGTTATAGTGAGCCGTTATGTTTCACCAGAAAACTCCAATGCTGCAGAAATTTTGGATTTATTAAATCAGAAATTAGCGGTATATGCAAAGAGGTTGAAACGATATAAAATCAGTAATACCCGAAGGCAGCAAAATAAACAATTCGCTAGAAATCAAAAATTATTCTATCGTGGCTTGAGTGATACAAATCCTGGACAACAGATTCAGTTACCAACGAAAGTCAAAATATCAAATTATTGGTCTGGAATATGGAGTACGCCGGTGCAACATAGAAATGCAAAATGGCTGGCGGATGAAAGAAGGAAGGTAAGTAACGTTAGAACAATGCTAAATTGGCGGATTGATTTAGAGGATGTGAAAAGAGCAATCCAAAAAGCATTGAATTGGAAAGCACCTGGACCAGATAAAATACAAAATTTCTGGTTAAAAAAATTTACATCGACGCCCCTACAACTTGCTAAGTGCTTCCAATTATTGCTAGAACAACCAACCGAACTGCCAGAATTCATGACCTAGGGAAACACCTTCTTAATTCCGAAATCTAACGCATCTGCGGAAGATCCCTCTAAATATAGACCAATTACATGTTTTCCTACATTATACAAGATGTTCACCTCGATTATATCTGAAAAGATATATGTCCATTTGGAGAATAACAACCTTTTAGAAGAGGAACAGATAGGATGTAGAAAGGATCAAGAGATTGCAAAGAGCAGCTCCTGATTGACTCAGTTGTGATGAAGAATGTAGTAAAAGCAAAAGAAAATCTCTACATGGCATATATAGACTATCAGAATGCATTTTATAGTATACCTGACTCGTTGTTGGTAGAGATTCTTAGGTTATATAGAATTGAGGAGCACCATATTAATTTTCTTAGCTACGCCATGACTAAATGGAAGACAAGTTTGTTAATGAAAATCCCTACAGAAAGTATTGATGCAGGTAAGATCAGTATTAAAAGAGGCATATTTCAGGGAGACGCTTTGAGTCCACTGTGGTTTTGTTTAGCCTTGAAACCGTTAACAACTTTGTTAAATTCTCTAAATAAGGGATGTAATTTACTACAACCTGTCGTACAAATTAGTCACCTTTGGTACATGGATGATCTCAAATTGTATGCTAAGAAAAAGAATCATCTTCGCGATCTCCTAAACTGTGTTGGCCGTTATAGTAAAGATATCCAAATGAAATTTGGATTGGAAAAATGCAAAATAAGTTGCATGGAAAAGGGACAATGGGTTGAACATCGTGGGTTCGAAGTGGAAGGCCGACAAGGACTAGTTATTGGAATGGAGAGCAACGACTATTATAAGTATCTTGGTTATTTGCAGGCTAGAGGAATAGAACACAATATTGCAAAAGAATCAGCGAAAGATCAGTATTTCTCTAAGCTGCGATCGTTGTTGAAAACCAGATTGTCGGCAAGAAATATGTCCAAGGCAATAAACAGCTTAGCAACTTCCGTACTTACTTATGGATTTGGAATAATTAACTGGACTGATACTGAACTTGAAACAATAGACATCAAGACAAGAGTAGAAGCCAGAAAATTTAAAATTCATCACCCACGTAGTGCGATCGAAAGGTTCCACCTACCAAGAAGAGAAGGAGGTAGAGGAATACCGAGTGCTTATTGCAGGCATTATACACAGGTAAATAATTTACGAGCGTACTTTCTGCAAAAGTCGAAAGAAAGTAGATTGCATAATGCGATTGCTCAAAGGCAAGTATCTGTTAACAATCGGATCTGAAAATTTTGACACTTCAGCGTCGCAAGCATTGCTGTATACAGGTAACCTGTTTGCAGAAACAGAGGGATTCATAGCCGCCATCCAAGGTCAAGTAATTCCAACGCGTTCCTATAGGAAAAAAATTCTTAAGGAAAATTTATCTGACATTAAATGTCGTGTATGCACAGATAAGGAAGAAACAATTGATCATTTGATGGCAGGATGCTCTGTACTTGCCCCCAAACAATACCTCGAGAGGCACAACAGGGTTGCGAAAATAACCAGCTGCTCAGACAGAAGCACTTGTCGTATTCTGAAAATGTCCCGTATTATGAATATGCAGCACCTTCAGTTTGCGAGGACGAAAATTCTCGATTATATTGGAATCGCCGAATAATCACGGATAAAACAATTCCCAACAATATTCCAGATATAGTACTGACACTGAAGAAGGACAAGATAACGTACATCATTGACATTGCTGTTCCGTTGGCAAAAAACACTGCAAGGAACTATAGTGAGAAGGTAAATAAATATTTACCTCTCAGCGACGAAATCAAGAATATTTGGAAGATTGACAAGGTCCTAATAGTCCCAATTGTGATTGGCGCAACGGGAGAAATCCCACATAAATTACACAAGTCCATAAATGTTTTGGATCTCTACCAGAAACTTTATTTAAAAATGCAAAAAAGTGTCTTGTTAGACACGGCTGCAATAATACGTCGCGTACTAAACTGATGTTGCAGCGCGCGAACGCGGGCAACGTGGCCGGGAGGCGAAATGGCGTAACAGGTGGGGTGCTGATGTGGTCCTCTACCGGGTTGTAGCCTAGCATATGCGTTACCAAACTCTAGGGGAGTCTGCCCGATGAGCGGACAGGTGCCATTCCGCCTTTCCAGCAGGGGAGAGAGGAACCAAGCTACGCGGCGCAAAAGACGGCGCCGCGCAATACACACACGACTAGGACCGGTCCTGGGCGGCAACCTGGCTAGGTTGCCGTGAATAGCACACACACGCTCGACGTGTGTGCAGTGCCCCCGCAATGGCGGAAAACGTTAAGATGGCACGAAGTGTGACTGTCGTCGGCCAAAGTAGCCGCTAAGAGTGTTCCATTGGTTGGCGATGAGCAACCCCGTGCAGGGTGCGCTTCGCGGGTCTGGGCCTTGCCTCGATGGGGCGGGGGTTGGGCCGTCGAAGTACTGCACGGAAAAGTAAAGAAGTTGCCGGGAAAGGGTTGGCGGCCCTGCGCAACGGCTAGTTCTCCGATCTCTCAAAATTAGCGCGACCGGACACTAAACACATGCGCGAGCGCGCTAAAATACAACACCCCTACACTTGCGCGGTCGCACAAACACAAAACCACACACCCAGAGATAGAAGCAAGCTGCCAACAGCGGACAACACATAAGTTCACACCCAGAAAGTACTGGTAAGTATCTACTATAATCAATATTCACATAAAAATAAATGAATGATAGATAACTATGCCACCCATCTTGTTCAAATGAACCGATGGGGTAAGATAATGGCAACCAAGAACGAATGGTTCTTGTGAGTGGAAGAGATAATAATAATAATATACTTTAATACCCAACAGGCTAGGCCCAAATGAAGTATAGACTTAAAATAGTGCTGTCCATCCACGAGCCATCCTCAAGCAAATAGATCATCCTGCATTCTATTGGCCACGTTGGAGAGAATATAGGCAGGCGTCCGTTTCAAGACGTTTGTCTTCGCGAAGGGAACCATAAATGTAGCTTCGCACCTAGAGGTCATACGAGGAACCAAAAACGACATTCGCTACAATATGAACGGGCAGTCAATAATGTTTTCCATCAGTTTAATTAGGAATTTCCTACAAATATTATCTCTTCTTACGCTTAGTGATGACATGCCATGACGTAAAAGCAAATCATCCTGGGATGCACCACGTTCCGGGTAGATACCATCAATCTTGAAAGTGAGGTACTTCAAAAACTTACGGTGAACACGGTCCAAAGGAATGGAATCGCGAGCATAAATGGGATACCAAATTAATGAAGCGTATTCCATCTTGCTCAAAACATAATCATGGTAAAGTGATTTAAGGCAAGTGATGTCTTTAAAGTATTTTGATATACGCATAATAAATCCCAAACTTTTGTAGACATCGGAAGACATATGGATTATATGGGATCCGAACGTAAGATTAGAGTCAAGTAAGACTCCGAGATCCTTTCAGATATCCTATTTCAGCTTTACTGGTTAAGATATTGTTTTTAATAAAATAAAAAGACTCGTGAGGCGTAGCAGAACTAGTATAAGTGACCACGCAGCATTTGTAGATATTTAATTTAAGTTTGAAACGGTCACACCATGCAACTAATACGTCCAGATTTTGCTGTAGTTTAACGATATCGGCAGTTGTGGAAATCTCAGAATATATTTTTATATCATCTGCATAGGCGAGAATGGGACACGTCACTTGGAAAAGGAGATCATTCATAAACAAAACAAATAGCAAAGGACTCAAATTTGATCCCTGAGGAACGCCAGAAGCAAGAACAAAATTATTGGTGCAGAACCCATTATAGGTCACGTAGCATTTTCTTTGAAATAGATAAGACCGGAGAAGACTGATAGAAGTTGGAACGAGACCAAAAGATCCCAATTTATGAAGTAAAATCTCATGATCAATTGAATCGAAAGCTTTGGATAGGTCAGTATAAATTACATCAGTCTGACCTCTGCCGTCCAAAACCTCACCGATATGCTGAACAATCGACGCCAAATTGGTGACAGTAGATCTACCCGTGACAAAACCATGCTGGTTCGGTGAGATATGAGAGCGCGTGCCACTAAATAGCCTGGTGTATAATACCTTCTCATACAGTTTGGCGAAGTAAGAAATAATAGAGATGGGCCTGTAATTATAAATCAACGCACGATCTCCTTTCTTATGCACAGGGACAATTCTCGTGTTCTTCCACCGATCAGGAAAGATATTAGTTATTATAGATAGATTAATAAGGAATTTCAGAGGATAACCAGGACAAATCTTCACAGTCACGTATTCAAAAACTCGGTAAAGAATCATCTCGAGTGGTGTAATTGTTAGGAAAACTGGTCATTAAATCGATTAATTCATCCTCGGTGGTCAACGAAAAGGAAAAGGGTAGGGAACGGTAGTCCGATCCATCACAAGTAAACCCCGACAAGGAGGTTGGCACAGTAGAAAACGCATCCGCGAAGGCATCTACAATAGTACTGGGTTCCGAAAAAGCATTACCATTACTGTCATGAAGTGAATTTGGTATCCTACTGCAGCGCTGTGTATTGCGAAGAAAACTCCAGAGATTAGAAGGGGTTGTTTTTATTGAATGCTCCATTGCAGAAAGGTAAGATGTATAATTATCCTGAACCTTTGCTATAGTACGAAGACGTTTGAATTCATTGTAGGAGTCAATATTTCGAGTTTTGATCTACTTTTTGTGATAGTAGTTCTTATTTTTGAGAATAGAAATTATTTCAGATGTAAACCAAGGCGGGTAAGAGGATCCAGATTGGACCTTACGAGACACATATAGATTCAATACAGCGTATAAGGTATTGTAAGAAGCATCGAGGGCTAAGTTGACGTCAGAATAATGTGTCAGAAAAGTCCAATCAATATTAATTAAATTACTGTATAAAGAAATGTAATTTGCTTTATGGAAATTATATCTGAAATTATTGGCTGAAGGAAAAAGTTTTTCAGAAGATGTATGTAAAGGATAGAATAAAATTTCAAGGCTAGGGTGATATAAATCTTCTCTAACGATAGGGGATTCGGACCGCTGTACTTCGAAGTTAGTGGTAATATTAGAGAAGAACAGGTCCAACATCTTACCTCCACTATTAAGAATATTGTTGTATTGCTTTACATTAAGAATGTCTAGGAAACTTTGAAATATATTAATCTTATTGTAACACTGATGAGGAGGCGAATACAGATTTGGAAGATTGAAATCGCCAATAAGTATGAAGGGATTACCAACCAGAAGAGTCTCAACTGCCGAGGTAAAAGTCTCCAGCACTTCTGAAGAGATGTTAGGAGGAATGTAGACAAGTGCAAGATATATAGTAGAACCACTAATATTGCATTTACAGATCAATAGATCCACAAGAGGTACCAGTGCACTAATATGGCTCGTACTTATAATGTCATATGAAATGTAGTGCCTTATAGCAGCCAAGACTCCCCCTCCCCTGGAACGATTGACCGTCATACGATCCCTGTCTTTCCGAATAACATTGTCGTAGTAGTAGGAGTCCGTTAACCAGGTTTCTGTTATAAGTACTATATCACTAGACAAAGCAATCACGTGAGTAAAAAAAGTGTGTGTTTTTGTGTTCAATCCCCTAACATTCTGATAGTATATCCTTACAGGGGCTGTTAACCTATTGGGTACATTCAGTTTTCCTGGTTCTGATTGGTTATAGTTGGAATGCCATTTTTGTACTTAATCCGTAAATTAGTCTCGCCTGCTGCAACACGTGTGTTTAGTTCAGTTTTAACTGACCTGAAGAAAACCATTTGTTGTGGGGTACGGTCAGTTGCAATGGACAAATGAGAAAACTGAGTATCAGATTTTATTTGTGAAACAAATAGTAGAATAGATTTCCGAATATAATATAAACACTGAGATGCTATTCGTTGATTTTAGACAAGCTTTTGGTGCAATAAAAAGAGAACGTTTAATGTTAGCCCTGAAAGAATTTAAAATATGTACCACCTAAATTAATACGACTAATTAAATGACCATTAAAAATACAAGAGCTGCTATACAAACAGAAGGAGAGAAAACAACGGAATTAAAAATTAACAAAGGAATTATACAGGCGACGCTTTGTTTGCTACGCTTTTCAACTTGGCGTTAGAACATGTACTCAAGAGTATAGACAAAAGAGGCACACTAAGAACAAGAGGAGCGCTGGTGGTGGCGTACACTGATGACGTTGGAATAATAACAAAACAAAGAAACCTGGTGGAAAAAATATTGAATGAAACTCAAGAAGGACGAAAGATGGGTTTGAAAATAAACACGGACAAAACGAAAATTATGAGATTTGGTGGTCAAGTAGCAAAAAATACTACAAACAAAAATAAAAAAAAGGTAACTATTATTTTGAAGAAGTAACGAATTTCAAATACCTGGGACACACCATAACAAACGATGGTGGAAAGGCGGAAGTAATAAATGAAAAAATCCAAGCTGCAGGCACAGCCTATTAAGCAAATAGAAAAATGCTGACCAGTAAGTCAATTAATACCAGAACGAAAATTAAAATCAATAAAACACTAATAAGACCAATAATAACTTATAGCGCCGAAACGATGACACTGACGCAAAAAGACCAACAGGGATTGAGTATTTTTGAATGGAAAATCATGAGAACTATATTGAACCATGAAATAGAAAAAGAATTGAAAGGCGAAAATGGTTAGGGCATGTCTGGAGAGCGGACCCCGTAAGCAAAACACGATCAATAATGGAATGAAAACCAGGAAATAGAAGACAAAGAGGTAGACCAAAAACAAGATGGCAAGGCGAAGTGGAGGAAGATATAAAGAGACTGGGAATAACAAATTGAAAGGAAGGACTAGCAATAGAAGGGAATGGAACAGCATAGCAGATAGAATAAAAATGTCACACACATAACCAGACGAACAAACGGGATTGATCCACCAAAAAAAAAAAGCAGGATTGTAAGGACTTCCATAGAAGTATCGAAACTCCTTCAGGAGTGTGGTGCCTTGAATTAAATAATAACGAAAACTAAGATATGACGAGATTTTTTAATCACAAACAGCAATGTTGAAAGAATAAATATGATGGAAAGGATTCGAAGATATATAGCGATGCGGCCAAGCAATACAGATCATACTCGATTTTTTGTCGGGTACAGAAATGGATATAGATGGATATGAAATAGATATAACGATTAAAATTAACAATTTAAATTAAAATTGTTAATTTAATTGTTATGCCTCCAATTCATTCACACAGATGTTATTCACTTTAATGTCTCCCTACCTATTTCATTTAAACTATTTTTAATTTATTTAATATTTAACGTTAAATGTTAACTTAATTTGTATTTCATTGTTTTAAGTTTAAATTGTTAATTTTAATCGTTATATCTACCACACGAAACAAACACAGTTTCTCATGTTTTCATGTATATTTCTTGTTTCCAGCTATTTGAAAAAGACTGAATTAATAATAGTCGAAACGTCGTAAAAATATCGTAATTCAATAAAAGGTCGCCAAAACCAATAAAAAATCTTTTATTTTTAATATTAAGACACGGCCAATAAAATAAAAAAGAAAAAGAAAATTCTTATTAAACACTAAATATATATATATATATATATATATATATATATATATATATATATATATATATATATGAAAAATTTTGTGAAAAACTTATCTGCGCGGAATGTGCATATATCGATATTTCACTGTTTTTTACAGATCATCAGTGCACCTTACCGAAGACAGACATGATATTCACTTCTATACTACGTGTATATATACGAACTGTAATGAACTTCATGTGTATGAGAATTAATAATTATTAAATCTCATTTTACATGCGATTGTCGCAGTTCGTATATATACACGTAGTATAGAAGTGAATATCATGTCTGTCTTCGGTAAGGTGCACTGATGATCTGTAAAAAACAGTGAAATATCGATATATGCACATTCCGCGCAGATAAGTTTTTCACAAAATTTTTCATTTGTACTGACAACTTGTACAGTTGATGTCGCGGCTTGTTGCGTCTACAATCTAGGGCAAAAGAGATTTGCCGAATTGTAGAATTAAATGCAACAAATTATAGCGACAATCGCATGTAAAATGAGATTTAATAATTATTAATTCTCATACACATGAAGTTCATATATATATATATATATATATATATATATATATATATATAGATTCGATTTATTCACTGTTAAGAGGCATAGTGGTTGGTGAAGATTCCAAAGAAAATAAGAAGGAAAGTGTCCTCCAATATTTTAGGTAACATTTCAGGCACTGATGGTGCTTCATCAAGTTCAAGCATTTGGGAAATAAACTTTTTTTTACTTTCTAAAAATTCAGCCCACCTGTCATTTGCTGAAATTAATTTATCCAATTGTTCAGAATTTGTAATTAATGTTTACAATAAATAAATGTAATCAAATTTTTTATAATTAATAATAACAAGTAAAAGTGGTGACCAATTTCTTTTTATTTATTACTTTAAAATTTGCGTGTTATTATGAATTCATAATGGCACTGAGTGTTATTATGAAGGTCATAATGACATCCAAATGACAATGCTAAATGTGTCATAATGACACCGTCGTAGATTAATAAATTAATAGTAACGGGTGTTTATTTGAAAAGTCAATCTAGTAGCATGTGATTTGCTGAGAACATTTTGAAGTATGTCGTAAATTAAAATTTACTACTTAACCTACGAAGTCGTATATTTTGACAGTTTCATACATACAAATAAATAAGAAATGTGATTGACATTATCAAATGTCATTTGGATTTACGTTTACGGAACAACAAACACGTACTAATATATATGCGTCTTATTCTATCAAAATTTCAAAGTAACCTAGATTGACTTTTCAAATGAACACACGTTATATTGATCTACAAGTTCAGGAAAGTGATAGTTTTCCAGTGGGTGTAAATGTTTGAATTCACGAGTGGATCAAATTTGCACGAACATGGAAATTCATTTTTCTAGCGTGTAGATCATGCTATTGTTTCATGTAATGCTAATTTAAAAAAAATTAAATTATTACAGTGTTGAAGAATAATAAAATGTTATCAAGGTATGTCATTTGACATTTTTAACCTATAATTCAGTTGACATTTCGATTTAAAACCGAACAGTTTTGTCTCAACAGAATCTAACAAAGTAATGTTAGTTGTGTCAAAAATGGAAATTTTGAATCGTGGTTTTCGAGTGACGATTCTTTACGGTTTGACACCAAAGCGATGTGTGGAAAAGCTTAGTTCGGTATTTGGAAATGAAGCACCATTCAAAACTATGGTTTACAAATGATTCGCAGAATTCAAGCGCGGGAGATCAAGGTTTGGTGATGATTTCGATATCGACACTGTGCGTGAAATGATTTTATCAGATCGACATGTGACATACAGTGAGATATAGGCGTCCTTAGGCATTGCGGCGAAAAATACATACGATTTTGCACGATCATTTACATGTCAGGAAGCTTTTCAGTCGTTGGGTCCCTCAAAATTAAAAAGATTAGCAAAAACAGGCACGTGTCAAGTGGTGCAAGGAAATGTTAAAAGAATTTGCTTGTGGTCGGTCAAATTCTGTATATAACTTTGTAATAGGTGACGAATCTTGGATATTTATGGATGTTTCAAAATGAACTTAAACAAGCAAAAGTAGTATGCTCACGAAGCGTGTTGAAAAGAATGATTGCTTGTTTCTTCGGAAAAAACGGGTCATGTTGCAACTGTTGCATTAGAGTATCGACGAACAGTTAATGCTGACTGGTATACGTCAATTTGTTTGCTGGTAGTTATCGATGAAGTCAGAAAAAAAAACATAAACCGACGAATCATTGTTCATCATGACAATGCAAGCGCTCACACAGCACGAAAAACTGTTGAATTTTTGACCAACAGCAACATCGAATTAATGACTCATTGCCCATATTCGCCCGTTTTAGCACCCAATGACTTCTTATTTCGAACCATCAAAAATAAAATGCGTGGAAAGCGGTTTTCATCGCATGAAGAGGCTGTTGATGAATTTAAATTACTGGTTTTGGAGATACCTCGTTCAGAATGGAAAAAGTGTTATTAAGATTGGTTTTATAGGATGCAAAAGTGTATACGTCTTAAAGGGGAATATTTTTAGAAACAGTAAAGCGATTTACATAGCGTAATTTGTTTTATTTCACTATTTTCCGCGAATTTTAGCAGTGGCCCCTGTATTTTGAAAAACAATAAAATATTTTTTTTTAAACTAATCTTTAATTTTCTAAAAATTTTCAAACATTGCATTGAAATTGTCACGCAATTTCGCTTTTGTTAGCAGACGTATATTTGAGAAGACGGAAGTTATTTTGATTAATAAAGATTTATTTTTCAGAAACTGGTATCAAATTATACTTCATATGCACCGACCTAATAATATTAAGTTCCCAGGGTTCAAATATCAAAGTATAAATGCCAAAGGCGCTGTATATTTATAACTTTGTTGCTTCTTACTTCCCGTTTCTACTAAAATGTTATTATTGTTGTAATAAAGTCTTTTTGCCTAATTAATCCTATTTACTATTTCATTTTCCATCTATTTCTAAATTATATCTCTGCAATATACTCGTTATATTAAGATATACTTTATTAAGGTAAAATACCGTACCAAACTTTAATATTCTTAGTTAATTTGAAAGCCTTGATTATAAAATTTAGTTAAATAATCCTCGGAGTTGGACATAAACAGTTTCAAAAAGGTCATTCCTGTGCTCGAATATCCACCCGAGATGTTTAATTAAGATAAATATTGGGCAAGAGTTACGTGCGCTCGCATCGCTTAAACTGGGGTTGAAGTGGAAACATCGTCGGAAGCTCGTGCTCCTTTAATTAACGATCAACTCGCTCTGAGGATGGCGTCGCCATTCTCCGCCAGCAGAACACATCAAGAAAGGCAAAATTGAATAACACAAAACCCACGAGGAGTTATTTATTCTTGTCGAGAGGTTGTTATCCTTGTAGTAAAATACATGGCACGTATTTACAGAGGCAAGCGCTTCAATATTTGCTTTATGCAAAATGAGTTACGTAAGGGTTCATTCATTTTCATGTTGGAAAAAGAACGTTACGTGCAAGTGATGTAACAGAGAATTATGACTGCAATTTTAATGATTGAAGTGTTCCATTTAGAGATTCTTTACTTTTTTTCTTTAGATGTGTTCTTTACACACAAATATCTCAGCCTCTTTACAGCCTTCATGTACTTAGATTTAGAAAATGTACATTGAATACAAAAAAAATACGTTAAAACTTGTGCCCTTTAATTTCTGGATGAGCCAATTACAGTTGTTATAACCTGATGGTCTTGACTGTTCCAAAATATGTATTGGTAGCTCGTCTTTATTATAAAATTATTCGAAGGACTAGTATACTGTAACGTGTATACTTCGTGTGGTGATTATTTATAGGGAACATAGATCTTCCTATCTGAAGTAGATTCCACTTATTAGAATCACGTTGGTACATAGCATTTTTGAGTCAATTAAATGGCGATTCAAATAAGCCAGCAAACTATCTACTTTCATAGGCTTTATAATGTTGATATATTTAAAATTTATTTGTGGTCAAAAATATGTAAATAATTAGTGGAGAGGTTTATTCGAGTAACATGCCACCGACGGCTCGTCCTAGCTCGTATATACAGGCTGATTCATTTTCGGCCCTCACCATGGGGATCTCGCTTATTATTGGAGATAGAGTATTGGTTTAAATTTGGCAAAGTTGTTAAATTTTGTGTTTGTTATAAATCCGTAAAGAAAATAGACCTGTGACAAATGACCTTCGTTATTTAAAAAAAAACGCGAGAACCCCATTTTCTTCTTTTACCTGTGGCACAGACATTTGGCCTTGTAGAGAAAATATAAAAACACATCCTTTTGGCCATTTCTAAACCTCTATCCAGTGGTGTACACTAAATTTTTATACGACGTTTCGTTTCTTTTTGGCCATCATCAAATGTCTAATTTCTTATAGGCGCCATATTGGATTTAGACATTTTCAGAAAGAGTTTCTTTTTCTGATTTCAACCATGTACCACATGCTGACTAAAGTTTTTGACATTAGGTTTTATTTGAAAGAATAAATTATAAGATTAAATAAGGTAGCCATGGAATTTCAATCTGTCAAACATTTCATTTATTGTTCATTAATAATACAAAAATGTCATACACTAACGAAGAGAAACGAGATATGATAAGTATTTTTTATTCTTCGAACCGAAATTCAACAGTAGCGAGTACAAGATATCTACAATTATATCCAGAACGACAACAGCCTCATCGTACCATTTTTCTAGATCTCGACAGAAATTTGGTCGAGAATGGATCGTTTACTAAGCCGCGTAATGGTCAAGACAACAGGAATTTAAATGAAAATCGACAAGATATTTTACAAATGGTAAATTAAAAGCAACTCCGCCTGGGCGGCTTGTGGGTGGATTAAGTAGCTCACAGCCGCCACTGCCGATCCCAAGCACGGATAAAGGAGGAGGGTTCTTAGGTAAGGTTAGCAACCTGCCTAGGGGAAAAACAATTACATGCTCAAAGCACCGGTAGCATAGCCTCGGAACATGGACGGATTTCACGGAGCACGACCCACGCGCGAATAAGGAACAAACTCTATATGAAGAAACAGCAAATGAGAATTGCATGCTGGAACATAAATACTCTGTATTCAAAAGATCATGAACTAATTCCCGAACTCAATGAACATAAGATAGACATATGTGCACTCTCTGAAACGAAAAAGAAAGGTAGAGGAACAACAAGACTTAGCAACTACATCTTACTGTACTCAGGAGTAGCAAAAGACCAAAGAGCCACATCAGGGGTTGGTATGGCAGTAAACGAGAAATACGAAAAGAATATAGAAAGCACAGAGTATGTTAACGACAGAATTCTAAGAGTAAAAATTATGTTCAATCATCCCCTGCACATTATATCAGTATATGCACCTGACATTGGCAAACCCGAAGAAATGTCAATAGATTTCTACGAGATACTACAATCAGAACTGGACAAAATCCCAAAAAACAAAAAGATAATCCTATTAGGAGATCTAAATGCTAGAATAGGAAATGAAGCAGTAGATGGAGTAAAACAAAAATACAACGAAGAAGTAACTAACAGAAATGGCGAAATGTTGACAGAATTTTGTGCACAGAATGAATTACGAATAAACAACACATACTTCCCTCATAAAGACCAACACAAATACACCTTTTACGACAATAGACAAAATAAATCCATAATCGATTACATCATCACAAACAGAATGTTCATGCCCCAACAAATAGTAGATATAAGAGTCCTGTCCTCAGCCAACATTGGAACAGACCACAAATTAGTGCTAGGAAAAACTACGAATAGCAATGTCACCGAGGAAACAAAAGCCAACAACAAGAGCTGAAAAATTCAACATAGAATTGCTCAACCAGGAAAATACGAAACAACTATACGCAGACCGATGCAAACAATACATTACTCTTAACCCAATAATACAACCCGACACTCCCCAAACAGCATGGGATAAACTGAAACAAAACATCTATAAAGCCGCCGAAGAAACCCTAGGCACACGCACGGTATCGCAGAACAGTAGACCGAACAATAAACCTTGGTTTACAACGGAAGTCAAGGGTATCACAAGGGAAAAGAAGAAAAATTATTTGCAATACAGGGAATCTCCAACTCAAGAAAACCGAAATAAGTATATTGAAACTAGGAACAAGGTCAATAATAGGGTTAGAGAGATCAAGGAAGAATACTGGCAGGAATTCAGTAACGAAATGGAAGCAGACATGTATGGAGCACAAAAACGAATTTGGAAACTACTAAGAGGCATGAAACGGGAAACGAATGAAACAATACAACTCAGAACAATTACCGAAGAAACTTGGGAGAAATATTTCAGAAATCTTTACGCAGACATCGAGAACCCTTTAGAAACACAAGAAGACATACAAAACGACCCACCAGAAGAGTGCACGCAAATCACCGAAGAGCAAGTAAGAGAGACAACGAGGAAACTTAAGAACAGGAAAACTCCAAACCAAGACAAAATACCAAATGAGCTAATAAAAAATGGAGGAACTGCCACCATAAAAGAATACACAAAACTGTTTAATATCATACTACAACATAGAAGAATACCTGAAGAATGGAAGAACAGCGTAACAATACCCATCTTCAAAAAAGGAGACAAAACCGATCCAGCTAACTACCGTGGGATAACATTGTTGAGCACCTCGCTAAAACTCCTAACTAAGATCATTGCGGACAAAATAACCCCAACAATGCCAATAAGCGAAGAACAACAAGGATTTCGAAGAAGTCGATCCACCACTGACGCTCTATTCATACTCAGACAACTGATAGAAAAATCATTAGAGTACAACACCCCTGCCTATCTTTGCTTTGTAGATCTAACTAAGGCCTTCGACAGAGTACAACTAAAAGACATCATCACGATCCTGGAAAACAATAACACGAAGAAGGAATATGTAGAACTCATTAAGGACCTAAACACAAACACAAGAACGCAAATACGCACCAACCTCACCCTAACACAACACCTACGAACCACAACAGGCATCCGTCAAGGCGATAGTCTCAGTCCTTTATTATTCAACGCAATCATGGATGAGCTGGTGAAAGCTGTAAAGAACACCGGATTAGGATATCGGATGGGCATACACAACATAAATATAATATGCTATGCTGATGACGCAGTACTTATTGCGGAATCAGAGGTCGACCTACAAAGAATGTTACATGCTTTCAACAAACAGGCAGGAAAACACAACATGGAAATTTCCATAGACAAGACCAAATGCATGACCATAGCAAAAGAACCTGAACGCTGCAAATTGGTAATAGAAAATAAGACCGTCGACCAAACCATGTCAATCGAATACCTTGGGTGCAAAATTACAAGCGCAGGGTTTTTGGGTGATGAGGTGAGGAAACAAGTAAACAAAGCAGCAGCAATATCGGGACATCTTAGGTATCCAATCTGGAGAAACAAACACCTAAGTACGGAATGCAAATCAAGGATATACAAAACATGCGTACGACCGGTGATGACATATGGTGCGGAGACGAGAGCGGAAACGACGATAACAAAGAGGATACTAAGAACAACCGAAATGAAGACTCTAAGAACGATAACAGGATACACATTACATGATAGGCAAAGAAATACAGATATAAGGGAGAAGTGTCAAACGGATGACGTAGTCAGATGGATACGGAAAAGAAGAAGAGAATGGAACCACCATGTCAGGCGAATGAATCTCGACAGAATGGCCAGAATAGTACGAAACAACATACCTCACGGAAGAAGACCCATAGGACGACCACCAAAACGCTGGCGAGACAGCTGGCAATCAAATTCACAAGAACTGCCGCCACAAAGAAACCGGAACTAAACAGGCGATACGCCTATCGAAAGAAGAAGAAGAAGAAGAAGAAGAAGAAGAAGAAGAAGAAGAAGAAGAAGAAGAAGAAGAAGAAGAAGAAGAAGAAGAAGAAGAAGAAATTAAAAGCGTGTTTTCTAATTTCATGTTAATCTTGTATTTTTATAGATAAATAATAACACTAGTTTACAAAATGAAATTTTTTTCATGTACATTTGATGAGAGATAGATTTCCTTATGTATTTTCTTCCGCTGAATTCGAAAATCAAGGTTAAATTTTTTTTTATGGAACAGTTTTTGAGATATTGTAATTTTTTCATTTGTTCGACCTTTTTTCACTTGACAAATCATATCTCGAGCTAGAAATGTCCGATTGGGTCGTTCTTGGTACCCAAATGCAAGGTATTGAGATGACGAACAAATATATATAATCGGATCTTTGATTGGTAAAGCGGTTCAAAATATATCGATGAAAATGGGGACATTTTCAAAAAAATCATATTTTACAGTGATTCTGTGCCGACAGAAAAGTACAAATCGTTAAAAAAACGTCTGGTTTCTGTTCATATACATAAAGATGATACTTTTACGTAAGAACTAAGACCAACCAGAAGAAAATCGACCGAAAAATGACAAAGTTATAAGCAATTGAGTGAATATATCCAAATCCCATATTTTCCGAATATTTTATTTTTTTCGACAATTTTTGAGTTCGGTTGCTCACACGCAAATATATTGAATTTATTATTTGTTATTTTTATGTATATATACAATTGAATTAATAATAAAGAGAATTTTTATTCAAAATTAGACGATACATGAAATTCGGTGTACCGATGATATGGAGAGAGCCGCTCTGCCATTCGGTTGATTGTTACTTTTGCCTGAGTAAATCCACTGGTTTTGGAAAGAGTGCCAAATGGGTTTATGCGACAGACACAAGCAGTGATAATGAATTTCAACAGGAGTCGCAATTGCAACATTTTACGCAGCCTGAACTGAATGATTTGGTGAGAGATCTCGAGTTGTCAAAGGAAAAAGCGGAGTTACTTGCATCTCGCCTGAAGCAACGGAACTGTTTGGCTCCGGGAGTAAATGGAACATTTTACAGAAACCGTGATTAACCTTACGCACAACATTTTAAGAAGGAAAACGACATATGCTACTGCAACGATATTCCTGCATTGTTTGAGCAACTCGAAGAGCGTTATGATCCAAATGAGTGGCGCTTGTTCATTGACGGTAGTAAGGAGAGTTTGAAAGTAGTCCTACTGCATATTGGAAATGAAAAACCTTCTATCACCATCGCTCATGCCATCAACACTACAGAATCATACGCCACAATGGCCAGTTTGCTAAAATACATTCAATATGAGCATCACGACTGGAAAATATGTTCCGATCTCAAAGTCGTTGGCATGTTGTGTGGAATGCAGGGTGGATATACAAAATATTGCTGCTTTCTTTGCCTCTGGGATAGTCGTGCTCGTGAACATCATTATAGAAGAAAAGACTGGCCAGAAAGGGAGAACGTCACAGTGGGCAAAGACAATATTAAATACGTGCCTCTTGTCAAAAAAGAAAATATAATCGTTCCAGCGTTGCACATTAAACTTGGCCTCATTAAAAATTTTGTGAAGGCCTTAGACAAGGAAGGCCAAGTATTTTCCTATTTGAAAACCCTTCACACATAAAGAAATTGGTAAAAAGCACAGATTTTCCAAAATATTTAACACCCGTTGAAAACGAGGCCTGGAATTCATTTCAGCGGGTTGTTACCAATTTTCTTGGGAACAATAAAAGCCCTAACTACGAGGGAATTGTTACCGATTTCCTGGAGAACTACAACAAGATGGGTACGGAATGCCATTATTTAATTTCATTGCTGGTTGTTTTCTATTGTATTGTTTTTACCATTTTATTTATTTCTTACAGGTGTAAATATGTCTCTAAAAATCCATTTCTTGCATTCGCATTTGAATTTCTTTCCGGATAATCTTGGTGACGTAAGTGACGAACACGGCGAGAGATTTCACCAACAAATTAAGACCATTGAGCGGCGCTATCGAGGATTTTGGGATGAAGCAATGTTGGGAGACTATGTATGGTTTCTCACTAGAGAAACGGATCCCAAAAGCAACCGAAGACAAAGCAAGAGCCACAACTATTTCTAACACACAAAAATGTCAAGAATGTATTGCAAGCGTTTAAACACAATAAATTGTCGAAAAAAATAAAATATTTGGAAAATATGGGATTTGGATTTATTCACTCAATTGCTTATAACTTTGTCATTTTTCGGTAGATTTTCTTCTGGTTGGTCTTAGTTCTTACGTAAAATTATCATCTTTACGTACATGAACAGAAACCAGACGTTTTTTTAACGATTTGTACTTTTCTGTCGGCACAGAATCACTGTAAAATATGATTTTTTTGAAAATGTGCCCTATTTTCATCGATATATTTTGAGCCGCTTTACCAATCAAAGATCCGATTATATATATTTGTTCGTCATCTCAATACCTTGCATTTGGGTACCAAGAACGACCCAATCGGACATTTCTAGCTCGAGATATGATTTGTCAAGTGAAAAAAGGTCGAAAAAATGAAAAAATTACAATATCTCAAAAACTGTTCCATAAAAAAAAAATTAACCTTGATTTTTGAATTCAGCGGAAGAAAATACATAAGGAAATCTATATCTCATCAAATGTACATTTTCGGTGTAAACTAGTGTAATCCATCAATTTCTACACGCCAAGTAGCGTCAGAATTAAATTTGTGCCAGTCCAGAGTTTGGAGAACTTTACATAAAAGTAGGTTTAAACCATACAGGATCCATTTTAGTCACTCTTTACTGCCTGGAGATAATTTGAGAAGGCTAGAATATTGTAATTGGTTAATGGGAAGGATAGAAAATGACGAAAATTTTTTAAGCAAAATCATCTGGTCAGATGAAACAAAATTTACAAAATCTGGAATGTTCAACAGAAATGCGGAGCACTATTGGGCAGTACAAAATCCCCGACAAAACAGGGCTAGAAGACAACAACATCGTTTTGGAATAAACGTTTGGATGGGTATTTTGGCAAATCGTCTCTTAGGACCAGTTATGTATGAAGAACATTTAAATGGAGAAAGATATTTAAACATTTTACGTACATACGTATCTGACTATCTTGACGACAATATCCCATTAAATCAATTACAATATTTATGGTGGCAACAAGATGGCGCGCCAGCACACAATGCAGCTGTTGTTAGAAATTTCTTAAATCAAGAGTTTGCAAACCGTTGGATTGGAAATAGGGGAGTTGCCTGCGAGGGAGGGCCTGTGAGATCCCCTGATTTAAGTCCGCTAGATTTTTTTTTATGGGGATATGTTAAAAATAATATTTATAAAGTAGATGCGCCACAAAACATTGAAGAATTACGAGACAGACTTCAGAATGCCTTCGATGCAGTTCCTAGAAGAACTATACAAAGGGCAGTACAAACTGCCAGAAGGCGTGCCCAATTGTGCTTTACCGAAGATGGCCAGATAATTGAACATTTACTGTAATTGCTTATTGTTTACTTTTCTATGTATTTTTATTAATGTTTTTGTTATCTTGTACTCGCTACTGTTGAATTTTGTTTCGAAGAATAAAAAATACTTATCATATCTCGTTTCTCTTCGTTAGTGTATGACATTTTTGTATTATTAATGAACAATAAATGAAATGTTTGACAGATTGAAATTCCAAAGGCTACCTTATTTAATCTTATAATTTATTCTTTCAAATAAAACCTAATGTCAAAAACTTTAGTCAGCATGTGGTGCATGGTTGAAATCAGAAAAAAAAACTCTTTCTGAAGATGTCTAAATCCAATATGGCGCCTATAAGAAATTAGATAGTTGATGATGGCCAGAAAGAAACGAAACGTCGTATAAAAATTTAGAGTACACCACTGGATAGAGGTTTATAAATGGCCACAAGGATGTGTTTTTATATTTTCTCTACAAGGCCAAATGTCGGTGCTACAGGTAAAAGAAGAAAATGGGGTTTTCGCGTTTTTTTTTTAAATAACGAAGGTCATTTGTCACAGGTCTATTTTCTTTACGGATTTATAACAAACACAAAATTTAACAACTTTGCCAAATTTAAACCTATACTCTATCTCCAATAATATGAGAGATCCCCATGGTGAGGGCCGAAAATGAATCAGCCTCTATATTATTTCAGTCGCCGTCTGACCATCGTTCAGTGTATTTCGCTAGTTTACAGCGATAAATAATAATTTTATAATGTTAGAAACAGCCAGAAAGAGACCTAATGATGTAGCGAAATGTACTCTTAACCTCGTCCGTGCGCGACTGACAATATATAAATAAATTCAATCAGTTGGCGATTAAAGGTCTGGCTTTACTCCAAAGTATATATATTTAAAACAACCCTACATGTTTCGGCAATGATGCCTTTATCAAGGATATAAAATACAAAATGTTTATTTTAAATTTTATATCCTTGATAAAGGCATCATTGCCGAAACATGTAGGGTTGTTTTAAATATATATACTTTGAAGTAAAGCCAGACCTTTAATCGCCAACTGATTGAATTTACTATATATATATATATATATATATATATATATATATATATATATATATATAATAACTTCGTGACCTTGGTATGATATGGTAAACCTAATCAGTAGGCGATTAAAGGTCTGTATATTACTTCAAAATATATGTATTTAAAAAACTCTACATGTTTCGGCTGTATACGCCTTTTTCAAGAGAATACAAAATATGAATGACAGGATATAAATGTCAAGTAATTAAGTTGCTATGGTTTGAATTATTCAAAGATACATTCTAGTAATAATAATAAATCATGCCTTAGTATTCCAAAAAATAGATAACAAGGTGTGAAAATATGTGTTGTTCGCTGCTAGCAATTTGTGTCTCCTTCTGGGTATGAACTTGTGTGTTGGTTGTTGCTGGCAGCTTGCGTCTCTCTATGGGTGTGTGGTTTTGTGTGAGAGCGTAAGTGTAGGGTTTTGTATGTCGGTGCGTTCGTGCGTGTGTTTAGTGATCGGTCGCATGAATTTAGAGAGGTCGGATAACCAGCCGTTGCGTAGGGCCGCCAACCCTTTCCCGACAACTTCTTTACAATTCCGTGCAGTACTTCGACGGTCTGACCCCCGCCCCAACGAGGCAAGGCGCAGACAGGCGAAGCGCACCCTGTACGGGGTTGCTCATCGCAACTAAGGGAACACTCTTAGTGGCTACCTCGGTCGACGATGGTCACACTTATGCCATCTTAACGTTTTCCGCCGAAGCGGGGGCATAGCACACACGTCGAACGTGTGTGTGCTGCTAACGGCAACCTAGCCAGGTTGTCGCCCAGGACCGGTCCTAGTGGTGTGTGCATTGCGCGGCGCATACGTAATAATAACTCATGTCTTGCTTTTCCCTGCCTATCCCTGTTTTCTGTTTTTTGCTGATGTGGTCCTCTACTGGGTTGCAGCCTAGCATATGCGCTACAAAACTCTAGGGGGGTCTGCCCGTTGGGCAGTCAGGTGCCATTCCGCCTTTCCAGCAAGAGTGAGGAACCATGCTACGCGGCGCTATCTCGTCGCCGCGCAATGCACACACCACTAGGACCGGTCCTGGGCGACAACCTGGCTAGGTTGCCGTTAGCAGCACACACACGTTCGACGTGTGTGCTATGCCCCCGCTTCGGCGGAAAACGTTAAGATGGCATAAGTGTGACCATCGTCGACCGAGGTAGCCACTAAGAGTGTTCCCTTAGTTGCGATGAGCAACCCCGTACAGGGTGCGCTTCGCCTGTCTGCGCCTTGCCTCGTTGGGGCGGGGGTCAGACCGTCGAAGTACTGCACGGAATTGTAAAGAAGTTGTCGGGAAAGGGTTGGCGGCCCTACGCAACGGCTGGTTATCCGACCTCTCTAAATTCATGCGACCGATCACTAAACACACGCACGAACGCACCGACATACAAAACCCTACACTTACGCTCTCACACAAAACCACACACCCATAGAGAGACGCAAGCTGCCAGCAACAACCAACACACAAGTTCATACCCAGAAGGAGACACAAATTGCTAGCAGCGAACAACACATATTTTCACACCTTGTTATCTATTTTTTGGAATACTAAGGCATGATTTATTATTATTACTAGAATGTATCTTTGAATAATTCAAACCATAGCAACTTAATTACTTGACATTTATATCCTGTCATTCATATTTTGTATTCTCTTGAAAAAGGCGTATACAGCCGAAATATGTAGAGTTTTTTAAATACATATATTTTGAAGTAATATACAGACCTTTAATCGCCTACTGATTAGGTTTACTATATATATATATATATATATATATAATATATATATATATATATATATTGATAAGATTCGGAGGCCTCACGATTGGGTTCAGCCAAAATGATATGATGCTAGCCCTCTTAAAGTTATGAGTGATATTTAATGTAAGAGAATAATTAATGTAAATGCTGATAATATAAAATAAATTGGGCGTCTTTACGAATTTTAAATGTATCTATTCGTATAATCAGCTAATTAGTAGCAGTATCCACAGCTATGCATAGATGTCGCGGAGAGGAAAAGATTAATTAAGAATATTTATGTTTCTAATCTCAGGGTCACAGTGGATAGTGACACTCAAATATGGCTGTAAAATAGACATAATTCGGTCGATTTGTGAGTTACATTTTCTAATGAAATAGAATTAACATTAATAATAGTATGGTTATGTTTGTATATCAAGTACTAAGTAAACAATATTATTGTTACAATATGCAAAAAATACAGGTAACATTACTATATTAACATTACTATATTATCTTTAAAAACGATTACTATTTCTTAGTTAAAATCAAGATTCTTTTTTAGTTATTTGTAAATGCAGCAATAAAGAATGAATATAATTGCTTTAAATATAATTTGGTTGGGAGAAGGTGGAGTCGGCTTAGATCTCAATATGCCGCCAGGAGGAATAAAGGTTCAGGAATTTTCCAGCTTGGAG